>JAEQML010056716.1:0-33454 GCA_016904865.1 Pissodes strobi
TCTTAAATTTTCAAGAGCTATCTGATTTTCTGATTGTACTAATTAATCAATCAATCAATCAATAATCATATATTTAGTTAATTTCGTTTACAATATGTCCTACTTCGCAGGTATTAAAAGAAGAATATACATAAATCTTATGTTCCAAAGCTCCGGCTCCTTTGTTGGAGCATGGTTTATGGTTGGAGCAACGCAGAGCCACACAGCCCTATGCATAAACCATCCCTTTACGAGGGGGGTCGTTGTTGTGACCCTTAATCCTACGTTTCGTAACCAGCCACACGACTAATAT
This sequence comes from Pissodes strobi, assembly GCA_016904865.1. Classification (NCBI taxonomy): domain Eukaryota; kingdom Metazoa; phylum Arthropoda; class Insecta; order Coleoptera; family Curculionidae; genus Pissodes; species Pissodes strobi. The sequence continues at coordinate 293 of JAEQML010056716.1, forward strand.
TCTTTGGGATTCAATCCCTTCAATAGCGCTTCAGTGTTTCCGCTATACATAGCTAGTTGACGGCTTCAGATTTCAGGTGGTTAAATATTGGAATGTTAGAATTGTGGAGAAAAGTTTAATTAAAAAACTCCACTTCACGTTTCTTTGGCTTTTCTCGCTCTTGCTTTCACTCCCCATTCGCTCCCTCATTCATACCTTAACTATATACATTATATACATTTCGTGGGATTTGCCATACTATGGCATCACCCTGGTGAGGGAGGAATTGCGTCAAGGAGCTGGGCATCGTAGTCCACGATTTGCTTGCAGGGTATAAGGAACACAGCACGCCATTGCGTACGTGGAATGACTAGAACTTGAGCCGGTCGGCCTGTTTTATACGAGACCTAGTGTCTAGCAGGCCCCGCCCACTGCGCGCTGTGGACGGAGTCTACTACATTACACTGTTTCAGGTGATCTTTCCTATTTCAGGCGTTACTTCTGAGCTCCTGCTACTCCTTTCTTTTTGAAGGGGCTGTAGCGTAAGAAAGGGTGGGTTTTATCCCCCGGGATAACATATATACATATTTACATATTTACAATTGACTTTTCGTATTCAGGCGCTTTTCTTGTTTAGGGGTGTCTAGGCTCCAGGTAAAACAGCGTTGTCCTGCCGTGTATTGGGCCATGGGGTGGCCGGTGCTCCGGGTCGAAACGTGAATCGGCTATATGTGCCGTTTCCGGCGAGCCACGTATCCCTATGTCGTAGAACCTGCATGCTAGGCGGTCAATGTATTCGCGAACGTATTCAATGTCCGCCCAGCTATGCAGGTCCCGGATCCGGGTGTATATGCTCGCCGAAAATGCAGCTCTCAAGTGCCTATTTTGGATAATCTGGACTGACTTTAAGTGCGTTTCGGCCACGGAGCACCATACCGGCGCCCCATATAGGAGCGTCGGCCTTGTTATCGCTTTATATAAGATTATCTTATTCCTGGGGCTGGGGACTGATCTATGCCTGACCAGCATTCCCAGTTTGTTAATTAGGGTCATATTCTTACTTTTAATATACGCGATATGGCTGTGGAACCTAAGCCCCCTATCGAGTACGATTCCTAGATACTTGATCCGATCCTTGGCCATTATGTCGGTGTCCAATATCCGCAGGGGTTGTACATCCCTTTGAGATCGTTTCCTTGTGAAAACGCCAAGTTCGGTTTTCCCGGCATTCAATTTTATCTTCCACCTCTCATAATAACCAAGGATCAGCTCCATGTGCCGACTCAAGTTATCAATGGCGGACTGCGCGTGAGGGGCACTTGAGTAGAGAATGGTATCGTCCGCATAAAAAGCCGCAGACGAGTCCGGGTGGGAAGGAAAGTCGGCTATGTAGTAGCTGAAAAGCTGCGGAGATAGTACTGTTCCTTGCGGGACGCCGCATTCAATCGGCCTTAGTGAGGAGGTGGCATTGCCCACCTTCACCGAAAAGGAGCGTCCGGCAAGGTACGACCCGACGAGCGCTGCTAAGTAGAGAGGGTACTCGTACTCAATGAAGAGTTTATGCAGCAGACCGTCGTGCCACACCCTGTCGAACGCTCTCTCTATATCGAGGAGAAGCAGGGCTGTGCAATGCCGTTTGTTGAAACTGTCATATATATTCCTTGCACTACCCTCGCAGCAAGCATACTCGTGCTATGCCCACTGCGAAAGCCGAATTGCTCCTTAGGGAGAATGCCCAGCCTCTCGGCTGCCCCGCTAAGCCTCGACAATAAGAGCTTTTCGGTGACTTTACTCAATGTACTCAAGAGCGATATGGGCCTATAAGACGTTGTCAGGGACGGATCTTTCCCCGGCTTATGAAACAGCACTATTCTCGCAGTCTTCCAGGGGGACGGGAAGTACTGCAAGCGAATTATGGCATTTACGATGTGCATTAACTGTATAACGGCTTTCATGGGAAGGTTTTTCAGGAGCAGGTAAGGGATGCCATCAATTCCCGGAGCCTTGTTTTTCGGCAGGCGGCTCAAGACTTTGGTAATCTCGCTAGGAGTTACGCTCAATTTTTGTAAAACTGACGGCGGTATCGGGTAAGCACGATTACTGAACAGATGGACTCGCTGCGTGATCTCCCTGTGCAATGGCACGGTATCAGGGGCCTGTCTGTGAATCTCTTCAAGGGAGTCCGCGAATACCTCCGCCTTCCCCTGGTCGTCCAGGATTTCATGTCCTCGATGCTTTAGCACCGGGTATTGAGGGGGAGCATTGCGGATTCGCCTTGCGAGCTTCCATAAGGACCCATCCTCCGTGCCTAGTTCGTTCACGTAGCTCATCCATTTCGCACTTCTGTGCTCTCGTATAAGCTGTTTAATCTGGTCAGTAATCGCGCTCACACGGCGCCTTTCGTTTACGTTCCTAGTTCTTTGCCACCTACGTCGCAACCGGTTCCGGAAATTAATGAGATTGAGTATTTCGCCAGGAAGAGTTTCCACGAATGGTCTCTTCCTGACTACCGGACAGATTGCGTCACGGACGCGCTGGATGTTGGACGTTAACGTGTCAACTTCAGTCTCTAGCTTCTGGACAGTATCGATCTGCCGGGGGATGACCGTGGCCTCGTTTAACCTTTCTCGGTACGCCCTCCAGTCAGTATTTGTGTACGCGACAGTTGTCACGTAGGCTTCCGGCCGCCTATCGATCCTTAGTGCCGGCAGACTTATACCGACTGGAAGGTGATCCGAGTTTAGGTCACTTATCACTTTCAGCGGATCAAGCCTAGTCATCCCTCGGGAGATCGCAATGTCCAGGTATGAGGGCTTGAAGTTTTCAGCAGAAGGGTAGTATGTTGGGGCATTCGGGCGATGATATTGGATGTCCAGATTGTTTTCAATTATGGCGTGCAGGATTCTGCCTTTAGGCTCGGTTCTGTTGTCACCGAAGCTGACATGATGTGCGTTGAAGTCGCCAATTAGGAGTGACTTGCGACCCGGTAGTAGGAAAGCAAGAAAATCTCGTTCCGTTAAACGACGGTTTGGAGGAGCGTATCCCCCCCCCGATACACAGGCCGCCGTTCAGCTCGAGTGCTACATGTTCAATGGCAGTGTTCAGTGTTGCCACATGACTTTGATTTAGGGTAACAGATCGATTGCTAAAAAGTAATAGATTTCTGAAAATTGTAATAGAAAGTGGCTTGAATAGGGGCAATCTGTAATTTTCGCCATAAAGAAATGTCATATTATATTTTGTAACTTTGTTAACATCTTCTTCGTCACCCTTTTTAGGTGTTCTTATTACGAATCTTAAAAAAATATATAAAAATGGTACCTAAAGAAATTAAAGTCTGTTCTGTCCATGATGAATAATCAATCAATGCAAAGATTCAAAACTAATAACCGCACTAGAAAATTAACTACGAGCACTCCCAAGTAAGATCGGACAGGGGGAAGCCCATAAATTGGCGACAAACGAAACAGAAATCGGAATGGATATAGGTATTCGAGGTTCGAGTTGGCATCTCGCTATCTCCTTCTTTACTTATGATTCAGTACGAGAGGGCAATATAGCAAACAGCGACAACAAAAAGGCCAGTTTGCCGGTAAACGGAACATGAGTGAATTAACAATTTTGACATCGACTAGGTTTACATAGTAGTGGCAGGAACAGGAAAGTGTTTGTGGTTGCGTTTATAAAAGTATTTAAAATGGGACATGTAGTTTTTGTAATTTGTGATAAATACTCAGTTTTATGAAAACATTAGTAATGGTAATAGATTTGACCGCTAAGGTAACAGAGTAATAGTTGCTTGAAAATAGTAATAGATCTATTACAATTGTAATAGAACGGCAACACTGGCAGTGTTAAGATTTATACGTCTCTTATAAGCGACCGACCTGTGTATCAAGCAGGCCACTCCCCCTGCACGTCCTCCTGGCCTATCAGCTCTCTCGATGTTGTATTCGCGAAATTTTAACTTGAATTCGTGATCTAAACGCGTTTCGTTTAAGAAAACAATCTGGGGACGGGATTTATACAGAAAATTGCGGGATTCCCCAAGCTTATGCTTAATTCCGTTGCAATTCCACGAGATAATGTTGTACATTTATACACATCAAGAAATATATACAGTGATATTGGAAGTACAATTATATGTTGTACTTTGAAAATTCGGTGGTAAAAAATCTGATTGAGCATTGCATCAGGAGTTGCTTCTCGCCGTTGCACGCCCTTAGCATTGAGACGTACTCGTCTAAGGCGAAAAACAACTCCTCAAGATTAATTAGAGAGTTTATTTCGTTAATTATATTTGATAGTCTAGAAACACTGAAGGCGATATTGTTTGGATTAGTGTTAGGCTGGTTACTCACGTTTTTTGTTTGTTTGCTAGAGTCCGTATTCACAGGCTGTGTGGCTCTCGTTCCGATAGTTTTCGGGAAGTCTTTGTCATAGTTGTTCTGTCTGTCCGGGGAGGGGTGACTCGACCTGTCCTGGGCTGCCTCTCTTGCTTGTCCCGTTCTATTTTTACCCCGGCCTCCTATTTCGCCGTCTTGCCGTCGCCAGGCCGGCGTGGCAGGCAAGGGAGCAGGTACGTATTGCGTTTTCGTCTGTTTCTTTTGTCTGGGGTTGTTGTTCTGGATTTGATTCGCCTTATACAGATACACAGGGCAATCTTGACTAATTGCCCTGTGATCGCCGCCACAGTTAGCACATTTTGCTGCCACCTCCGGGTTACAAGACGTAATTTCATGAGGACCAGCGCATCGACTACATTTTACGGCTTTCTTGCAGTGGGTAGACGAATGCCCGTGTGTTTGACATCGTTTACACTGCATGATAATTTTGTCATTTCTTCGGTGCTCCCAAGATACTCTGATATTCATTAGAACCCTTACCTCTTGTTGCAGTCGCTTGATTGTGATCGTGGAAGCTACCACCACCAGGTATAGGGGGTCACGCGTCTTTTTCATTAAAAAGATTGCCTTTGTTTCGATGTTGAATGTATCCGATAGCTCGTTCTTAATGTCGTTGATCGATATGTCCCCGTCTAATCCTCTTAGTACGTAGGCTCTGGTCTTATTCTGTCGGTCCGCATATGAGTGGTACTCCAGTTCGTTATCATCGAGGGCTTTTTTGATCGTTTGCCAGTCTCTCTCTGTCTCGGTGTAAATAACGGTCGAATTCCGTGTATATTTTACATTATAGTTAATAATTCTCATCGCTTTGAAATCTTCTATTAGCGTCTTGTGGCTGTTGAATTTTCCCTGAAGGACGATTGGGGGCGGCGGTGGGGGCGGCTTAACTGCCGGTGGCGCCTTTGGTTTGGGCGGCACCTTCTTTTTGGTTTGCGAGCGCTCCGAGGCTTTTCTACCTGTTTTCCTCACGCTATTTGTGGTAACCGAAGCTTCACTTGATGCTTCGTCGTCTAGATCACTAAGGGCCTCGAAGGCGCTCTTCAGGGGGATGGGGGGAGGGCCACCCATATCAAGCTTTACGGCCTTGACGTTACTTTTAAATTGTAAGGCCTTATAAGGCACTTTAAAGAGGGTATTATCACCCCTGGGTGACAGCAGCACAGAAGCATTACCGGGTCCTTTTTCGTACTCGCTGCTGAAATTCCCCGTAGTCTCGCTAACTTTTTGTTCGCTTATTTGCGCTGCTTTTTGCGCTGTTTTTTGCGCAATCGAGTTGGAAGCGTCGGCAACCTCGATTTCCATCACCTCTACTCTTTCAGGAGGCGTATCGTGTTCTACCCGTTTTCGCTTGGGCAAATTTTCCCTTCCAGTGTCTATTTTGGCTTTAGCTTCGGGCTTCTTGTATGTGAAAAAGCCGTGCTTTTCTTTCAAGTGATCTGAAGCTTCATTTAGGGCCTTGTTAATCTCGCGTCCCGGTCTGCTCATTGACGTAAGTGAGCCTACCCGGTCCGCGCAATCCTTGCATTTTTCCCTATTCCCAACTAGGTGCTGTCTTACTTTCTTCACTTTAGCAATGAAGCGTTCTGGGAAGTAGTTTTCTCTAAAGTCCGTCGATTTAAAGGATAGATTACTGCTATCTCCGTCATCCGACTCGTCCATTGTCAAGGCAATAGCCGGGGCTCCGTCCCCGATTCGGCAATTAATTAAACTATTTACAGTGGAATTTAAAAATCACAGATCCGGCCCGAGATATCGGCTAGAAAAACGCGCAAATAGGCTTTTTGCCCGAGTTCGTTTATCAGCCTGCTTCTTTAGTTCGCAAGAAACGAAAACATACCAAGAAGACAATAGCGCGAGACACGATATTCGTATAGAAACACGTAGTGCTCGCTAACGGAGAACACTTTATCCGTCCTACCACAACAACGGTTGAGGCAGGAATGTACTAATTAATGATATGAACCGAAGCCGAAGTGCCAGTTTCTTTCTTATGGTAGCACACGTTTTAGTCCAAACACTGGTTTTCTGTCGATTCTAGCGCCGAAACAGTTCAATTAAGAACGAATTATTGAAGTGAAAACTTCTTCAGGCGCTCAGTACCTTTTTTGGGGGTTGAATGAGACTGAGTCGTCACGTAACTCTCCTTCTACTGGACAAAATTGTGAATGCGCGTGTTATAATTATTACTGCCTTGCCCCGCTTGTTACTGCCTGGTATGTTCCCGTATAGGTAGAGGGCTGAAATTTTCAGGGGATGTAGCCGGGGTAAAAAGAAGATCCTGGACGAATAAATAATTAATTTCGGGAGAACGGGAAGAGGTACGGGGTCGAAATTTTTATGGTAAGTGCGCCCCATGGGGGCCACCATAGACCATACGGGGGACACCGGGGCTCTAATTTAAGAGGTGATTTTGGGGAAAAAAACCGTTTTTCGCCCGTATCTCTGCAACGAAGGCTCGGATCGAAATTCTGACAAACGATGACCCCGCTGTCGCTTGTTGAAGTTTTCACTTCTATTGTGTGATCTTAAGCACACACACTTTTTTTCTTATTTTACGAAGAATTCAAAAATAAATGAATATATAGGGTGTCCTATTTGTAAGAATGAACTTATATGATGTTTTGATTTACCCTGTATTACTCACCGATCTATGGAGATCGTTGGTATTACTACGATGATTTCTATCGCATGTAATAAAACTTATGACAATATGAAAACCGCACTTTTTTAGCCTAATTCGTTTTCGAGCTATAAAAAATTAAAGGTGGACGCCCTGCATTAAAACGAAAAAGCCGGTAACTCGGCCGTATTTATTACGTGCGTCTAGGGCGTGAGCTAAATTTTCGATGCGAAACCGCGCATGCGCAATGGCGAAACGAGAGTAGTAGGTATTATTATGGCTTTGCATGGCCCTCCGCTCGCTTCGCTCGCTACAGGGACGCAATTAACTAGAAATAACCGAAACTAACCCAAGGCTAACCGAAAATTATGAAAGAAAGTAAATTAATAAAAAACAAACATAACCATAAAAAAAGATAAACAAAACATATGTCGCGAATGTACGGGAAAAAACCCCGCAGCGCAGAAACGACAAGCAAAACCTCTACCTACTACACCACCGAGGCGTTCAAGAAATTTCGCTGGAACGTAAAGACATGGATAATTCCGATATTTCGGCCATACACATGCACGATTTCGCATCGAAAATTTAGCTCTGGCCCTAGACGCACCTGTACTTACTTATTAATGCAACGATATAGCTACACTTGCATCTAGTCAGACAGTTCAACTTTGGAACTTTGGAACATAGCACTTGGCACTTTATATTTTAGATTGAATATCTTACTGCTACTCACCGATTGGATTTCTTACAAATACTACCTGTAAATAGTTGTATCTGGAATTGTTGTTGGAAAAGATGTAAGATTGGATTGTCGTGCTGCATTTTTAATTTTTTTTCCAGCTTTTGGGTTAATTTTGTTTAGGTCCTGGCCGTTGAGCCCCCGTAGCGAGCGAAGCGAGCGGAGGGCCATGCGTGAAGTGAAATATTAGTTTGGGTTAAAAGCCGTATTATAGGTTGCATGTGTTTCCGCGAATATATTCCATATCCAACCTAGGGTTTCCAGGCGTCTTGTATTTCCCGGGACGTCCCGTATTTTTGCTATATCTTTAATTGTCCCGCCGGCGCCGGGACAACTGACGTCCCGTATTTCATCAATGTAGGTACTACAAAATTGGGTCATTTTTTAGTTGACCAGTCAGACCGGTTTTGTCATTTTTTCCTCACAAACACATACATTGAGTATTTTTACGATATTTTTAGACGTTTTTTATTTACGAGAACCTAATAGTAATTACCTGTCTTGCCTGTGCTCGGTGGAGTAAAAAAGTATGAAAATAGATAATATTCAATTTACAAAGACGAATTTTGTTAAAAATATAGGTTATTTTGATAAATATTCCAGTGGCCTAACACGGTTAGGAAAAAAGGCTTAGGAAAAAAGGCTCCACTGTCCCGTTCCCGTTGCAGTTGAGTACATTTGTATCATTCTACTGACAGGTATTTCACTTCGCGCATGGCCCTCCGCTCGCTTCGCTCGCTCCGGGGGTACAACTAACCCAACCTAACCCAAGGCTTGCCCATAATGAAAAAAAAGTTAATTGATTTTCGGGTGTGTATTGCCTATATTTCTAGTGCTTTTGTGAAGTGGTGCTGGAAATTTGGGTCAAAACTCGAAGTTTGGGGGCTTTTTTGGCTCAAATGGATCCTCCGATTTATTTAAAATCAATATATATTTTTTCATTTTGGGCATGCCTTGGAATATTTTGGGTTAGTTTTTTTTTGGTTGCGTCCCCGGAGCGACCAAAGTGAGTGAGGGGCCATGCACGAAGGAGAACATTAGTAGATGTATAAAAAAATAACCAACTGCAATAGAACAGTGGAGCCTTTTTCCTTAACCTTGTTACGCCACTGAAATATTATATAAAAGTAACACATATTTTAACAAAATTCGTCTTTGCAAACCGAATATTTCCTATTTTTATACACTAAAACAGAGCTTTATCATCAGGATGATTAAGACAGAGTCTTAATCATCTCCTGATGATGCTAACATGGTTAGCGAAACGCGCGTCGAGTGCAAAAATTCTGTTTCGGTATTGTGGATAAAGCTGTGTTTTAGTGCATGTTGCCGAAGGTTCCAAACCCCAACATAGTATTTTTATACACTTTTTTACCCCACCCAGCACCCCTATCGCCTCACTGTCCCGCAGGACAGCTGCTTGCTATTAGGTTTCCGCCAATAAAAAACGTCTAAAAATGACGTAATAACTCTCAATTGGTGTATTTCTGAGGATAAAATGACGAAATCGGCCTGGCACGCCAACTGAAATATTAACCTAAACTAACCCAAAAATTACAAAATCAATAAATTCATTTTGTTTTTGCTATATTATGTAATATGTATACAATGTAATTCGCATAATACGATTCTTTACAGCCTTACGCCACTATGCTACATTAGCCGCTTCTGATTGGTGGATTAACGTCTCTTTAAAGTACTGTTAACTCTCCACGCATGGCCCTCTGCTCGCTTCGCTCGCTCCGAGGCGCAATTAGACAAAACTATCTGAAATTAACCCAAATTTACAAAAAGAAACAAACATAACGTCACAAAAATAAATAAAACATATATTGCCCCCGACAGGAATTGAACGTAGGACATGCACATTCCAAATGCAGAACCTGACCACTAGACCATTTAGACCTGCTAGAATAAAGTGACTAGACCGTAGATAAAGTGAAAGTGACGTTAATCCACAATCCACCAATCAGAAGCTACTAATATAGCATAGTGGCGTATGACTGTAACGGTTCTTAAAATAAATGCATATAATTTGTAGTTCTGGGGTCAATTAAATCTTTATTAAACTTGACTTGTTTCATTTGTCCCGTGTAAAACAACAAAATCCCGTAGTTTTGTTCATTTGTCCCGTAATATAGAAACAAAAATCTGGCAACACTAATCCAACGTCAAAATTATATTACGTTCGAAGTGCCAAGTGCCATCTTCCAAAGTTGAACGGTCCGGCTAGATGCAAGTTATAGCTACCATTTTCGAGAATCGCGAAAGGAATCTCCGCGAATGAATATCACAGAAGACGTTGCCCATTCCGCATCAGGGGGTAAAGTGTAATATTAGATATTTTTGTCAACAATATGATGCGCGCGCAACTCTGAAGGAGTCTGATGCGTTAGGGGCAACCTCTTGTGAATATCACCACGGGGCCGACATTAGATGTTAGTTCCCAAGATGCATTCCGTTTACTATTGGTCGAAACAATTATGCGGGACTTTACTATTTCAGAATGTCTAATAAGTGAATTGCTTTTAGCAGACCTAATGGTCCAATGGTTATAGATACTGCGCTTCATCAGTTCATCTCTGTAGTGGTATGTTGACACCTTTTTAAGCATTCGAAATTGCCCGCAATAGTTTTGAAAAAAAAATAAAAACAGGTTTGTCAAAGTTACCCAGTATTTAGGGATACTTTGACATCCTTTGAAATTTTACCGGAAGATGCATTTTAAACCCCCCTAATGTCAAAGTAGTGCCCGTCAATGTTGTTTACGTTTTTTCACTTCACGCATTTGTATTCATGCAATACCCTCCGCTCGCTGCGGAGCGTAACCAATAAAAATTTACCCAAATTAACCCACGTATGCCAAAAAAACTAACTAATCAAAAAAATAAATAAATAAATCTCAAAAAAACTTGCAAGGGCCGGGCGTCGAACCAATTGCTCCGCAATCTAAACGCGAGCCTTACCACCTGAGCCAAGCTTTTCATTTCTGCTTTTCTCGAAAGGTCTTATACAAAAGCGTGAAGTGAACGTAAACAACACTGACGGGCGGGGTTGGAGTTAGCCAATCAGGCGGCGTTATTTAGCTGGGGTTCTGCAACGCGGAGGCTTCCCAATTCTTCCTTATTCTGCACCGCAAATTCGCAACCTAAATGACGAAACCACTTTACCAAAGATTAAAAATTTCTACTCTTTGACTTTACTATAAATCTGTAAAATTTTAAGTCCAATTGACGGCAATGTTCTGATAACGGGTTTTCCTGCTCATCTGTAAATGTTGATCTAAATCTTCCTTTTTCTTAATTCGTCGACCCGAAATATTTTTTTGTGATTCGCTAGTGTCCGGACTTCATTAACCATCTCTTAAGTGATCGGTTTCCGAGTAGTTCTTTGCTTATACTTTCTAAAAAAAATTAAAATGTGTGAAAAACATGTAAAGCAAAAGATAGGGCAAATGTAATATTTGGAGTAAAAAATCCCCAGAGGACTTTTGCCTCATCCATATATTAGGACTTTCACCACAAAAGACAATAACATATTTTGAATGTTAGCCGCTTATTTAGAAACATAACTTTAAATTAAAAGACTCATTGTTTCGGTTTTTATAATATTGTATCACTATTTCTTACTATTATAGAGACAACCAAAATAGGAAATCGATAAAAAAAAGTTACCTCATATTTTTCTTGAGTTTGAGTGAATTGTAACGTATAACACACGTGAACTATTTTTTGAAAGGGTATATGAACAGACCGAGTCATGCTCTTGTGGTGTCATCTCTAAACTAAACACATAACGGGCTTTTTCCTGATTAGGACTTTTGCGCCACCTTACTCTTCAGAGAGAAAACGGTTGGAGATGAAAAAAAAATTATTCAACTTTTTTATCTTAGCTTTTCACGAGGTATCGCATGGTATCATCCTAGGGGGTACCAAGGCGAATATCAAAATGATACCAGTGTTACCATCTGTAGTTGGTACCATGCGATAATAACCCCTTAAAAGTTAAGTACAAATGGTTTTTTGAAGTGAAACTTCTTTAGCGAGGGTAAGACCGAAAATATTAAAATCAAATGAAACGGAAATCAAAGTGACACACTTTAATGAAGCATCTTTCAATATAGCTAGAAGGTTGAAATTTTCAGGACATGTAGCTGGGGTAAAAATGTGGATCCTGGACAAAAATTGGACCCCCGTACCTAACCCCCCCCCCCTCTCGTTCAGCCAGGAGAGTGGGGAGAAGGAAAAACTAAAATAATTCATTTCTAGAGAACGGGAAGAGCTATGGGGTCGAAATTTTTAGGGTAGGTGCGCCTCATGGGGGCTACCTTTGACCGGGGACCGGGGCTCTAATTTAAGGGGGGATTTTGGGCAAAAAAACGTTTTTTACCAATATCTCTGCAACGGACCCCGTGTCACGGGGTCATCAGTGGATCAGGTAATTATACTACCCACCCCCTCGGATACCCCAAAAAAATCGTAAAAACAGGAAAAAATTTAAAAAACCTAAAAAATCGTTCGGAAAGTTAATAAAAATATTATAAAACGCAATAAGAAAAAAAATATATGTGCCACACCTTTATAGGCGCACAGCTGAAGTGAAACTTCTGAACTCTATTTGAAATTGAGTTTATTTTTTTAAGCTTTTTTTTCTCAAGTTTTACCACCGATTTCGATACTTTTTTTTATTTTTTTCCCTTTTTTTAAAGTTTTTTTTGCCAAAAACCGCGTTTCTCTAACTTTTTTTTTATTTTTTTTCTTTGTTTCGTTTTATAATACTTTCATTAAATTTCCGAGCAATTTTTTCTTTTTTTTTCATTATTTTTTTTTTCCTTATTTGGTTTAATAATACCTTTATTAACTTTCCGAACAATCTTATTTTTTTTTTAATAATTTTTTTCTTATTTCGTTTTATAATACTTTTATTAACTTTCTGAAAATTTTTTCTCGTTTTTATTTTCCTATTTTTTCAAAAAAAAATCCATTGTTTATAAAGCATTTTTCCCTCCCATTTTTGCCATCCGCGAACTCGTCACTGAACTGCTTCTCCTTTTTTTCGCCGAAAGCCGCGTTTCTCTAACTTTTTTTACCTCTATTAACTTTCCGCACAATCTTGTTTTTTTTTATTAAATTTTTTCTTATTTCGTTTTATAACACTTTTAATAACTTTCTGAACATTTTTTCTCGTTTTTATTTTCCTATTTTTTCAAAAAATTTTCCTTTGTTTATAAAGCATTTTTTCCTCCCATTTTTGCCATCCGCGACCTCGTCACTGAACTCCTTCTCCTTTTTTTTCGCCGAAAGTCGCGTTTCTCTAACTTTTTTTTACCTCTATTAACTTTCCGAACAATCTTGTTTTTTTATTAATTTTTTCTTATTTTGTTTTATAATACTTTTATTAACTTTCTGAACATTTTTTCACGTTTTTATTTAAATTTCCCGTTTTTTCAAAAAATTTTCTTTTTTTTTATAAAGCATTTTTTCCTCCCACTTTTGCCATCCGCAACCTCGTAACTGATCTCCTCTTTTTTTTCGTTGAAAGCCCCGTTTCTCTAACTTTTTTTTGTTTCTTTAATTTTTCTTTTGTTTCGTTTTATAACACTTTTATTAGCTTTCCGAATCAATTTTTTACGCTTTTTCAATTTTTTCCCATTTTTTCGAAAATTTTAGGGTATCCAGGGAGGTGGGGGTATAATTCCCTCCCCACTGATGACTCCGTCATTGCTTGTCAGATTTTCGATCCGAGGCTCCAGTTTTCGTCCTCATTTACCCCTGCTACATGTCCTGAAAATTTCAACCCTCTAGCTATACCTACTGGAACATGCTTAATTAAAGGCGCTTTTCACTTTGATAACCGTTTCAACTTTGATAAGCGTTTCACTTTGATAAGCGTTTCACTTTGATAAGCGTTTCACTTTGATAAGCGTTTAATTTTTTCTGACTTTACCCTCGCTAAAGATGTTTCACTTTATGAAAAAAATAGTAAAAAAAAAACAAAAAAAATTAGAGAAACGTGGTTTCGTGGCGAAGGAGTTGAGCTACGAGGTCGGGAATGTCAAAAATGGAAAGAAAAAAATGTTTTATGAAGAAAAAAATAATAAAAAAAGCAAAAAAATATAAAATAAAAGTGTCGAAACCGGGGGCAAAAGTTGAGGAAAAAAAGCGCAAAAAAAACAAAAACTCAATTCCTAATATCTCTTTCAGAAGTTTCACTTCAGTTGTGTGCTTATATAAAGGCACATATTTTTTTTTCATCTTCAGCCGTTTCTTCTCGGTAGCTATCCAAATCGTCCAAAAGCTTAGAATTGTACGCAGTATCTAAAAATTTATAATCTACAGGCCTGGTACCATCGCCATTTCAAAAATAATTCTAAGCGACCACGGTCTAATTTGACCACGACCAAAATTTCAAAAAACTGTATCTTTTTGATTTCCAGAACGTCTAATAGTCCGTGCATATAGAATCCTTAATCAGTGATAAGATTCGTTCGTGATTTCAAAATTGCAACTTCTAAATGGAAGGTGTGTATTTTGTGCCATTAACTGTAGGTACGTTAATCCTAATTGTTTTCTTCCATACTATGATCATTTTGCTGCCATAATAAAACTAAAATAGGCAAATAACATCTATTATGCGGTAGATAGGTAATTCTAATATCACAGATCACTGTGATTGAAAACAAATATTACCTTTATCTAATAGACATAAGGAAGATACTGCACGTTCCTACATTATTTATTATTTACTTACTAGTTGAAATACTAGGTATAATTTGAAGTGTCAACGAACTGGCATTTATAAATAGTTACGTCTACGTGTGCGACAACACTTTAATGCCTTTTCTTGTTAATGATGCACCATTTACTAAGTTATATATGGTGTCCGAAAACATCACATTTCATTGCCAAAAATAGCACGTAGACCATCTAGAAGTACATATATACTTCAATTTGTTTTTTACTGCCTTTACGTTCTTTGCCACATGTTCTAACGAATTCCTATCTCTCTCGGGAAACTATTATTATTTTTACTACGTTAAGTAAAACGCTCAAAAGAAGTTTCTTAGACAGAAATTGCCAAATTTAATTAAATAATAAGGAGAAGAAAGTTGAAATGAACAGAGTAAAGTAAATGGGACAAACGCTGACATAACTTTGGAAATTAATTTGAAAAAAAATAACTGTTATAGTCTACTTACCAGCGAGATTATGTCGTTTATAATGTTGTAAATATTAACTTTTTTTAAAAAAATGATCAATTGTCAATATCTATAAAATTGATTTATTATTTATTTTATGATATTTGTTATAACCTACAATCACAGTTTACCATAACACACAGCTGGGGACTCCGCGGCGGCACCTTTCATCTGGTAGGGCATTGTCTTTATAAGGAAAATATAAACAAAGGGTAGGGTTTGCTTGACCTAGCTATCTCTCTCACACTGCGGGTAGAAGTCGGGGACGGATTTAAAATATTTATTTTATTTTAAATAGGCGTTAACAGTGTCCTATTAAGTATTTTTTAAACACGTTTTTTCAGTTATTTAAACCTTCAAGCTTTTAGAGTGTATGCATGAATCTATCAATTTTATATTGAAATAAATGTGTTTACTATTTTACCTCAATTAATGCACAATTTCGGAATTCATCAGCTTATTTGTTGAAATATCCATGTAGTCTATGAGTACCTAGGTGAATAATAATAAATACCTAGGTACCTATATTTACTTGAAATCTAGATAAGGTAGTTACGCAAAAATAAAAAATAATTTTAAGATCTTATATTTTAATAATAATATTTATATAGGTAATAATAATTATTTTATGTACAAATTACAAGAAAATATCTTAACAGAAAAATACTTATAAATTAATATATAGCCTTACATTTTCAACAGGCCGAGGCCTGGTTACTGAAAATTTAAAACAAATCAACAACTAACAATATAGTAAACAGATCAAAGACAAGCAATTGGAAATAAGGACACAATTGAAAGAAAGTAATATTTTTATATTTGTCTTTTTTGCACTCAGAAAAGTAGGTAATGTCTTACTTCAACTTAGGTTTGCAAAAAATGATATTAACTGAAATTAAATATAATGACATGACCTTTTGTACCTAAATATCTCCCTAGTTGTACAACACCTAATACAATTATTATTACAATAGAGATATATAAGATGAAAAGGTTTTGGGTTCTTTAATTGGAGCCCTTGCAGTTTTTGAGGTAAAACTGTCTAGATGGACCTGTATCTTTTTATTTATTTATTGCCCTATTGGAGACTATTAATAATATAAATGAAGGGTAAAGGCTGTGTGCATGTACGAAACATAGCAATGAAACACCTTGTATATCATGCAAATTTTAATCCAAAAGGAATCATGAAGAGCGTAACAGAGCGCTTTCGGCCGTAGCCACCATCAGTGTTACTTGTCAGTAGACAAAGGCCATATCCATGGATCAGACACAACAAAAATCGACAATGATCACAATTAAATATCACGCATTGTGCGTCACATTATGAGAAATGGTTCACATAATTTAGATTAAAATAAAAGTTAAAATATATGAAAATAACAACAAAAGCATGGTACAAAGACCCGTGCTTTTGGATGACAAATTAAATGTGTCACACACACACAAGGTGTTTCATTGCTATTAATAATATAGGCAGGTGTTTAACAAATACATATTTAAATAATCACAAACAGATTGACTGCTATAATGATAGGATTTATTATTGTTATACTGAATAATTCAGCGACGCGAATTTTATACTTAATTTCTTCGACCAGAATATCGTCGGAACAACAGATCTAGGTCGATCTGTTGTCCGAACGATGCGGAAACTGGACGAAACCTACGAGGGTGTTACGCTAATAAATATAATTGCGCTTGAAACTCTAGGGACGGCGGCGAGTTTAACCGCAATTTTCGCTTCGATATACGATAGCCAAATCGATCCGTGACAGCATAGCAACATTATTGATAGATGTGCGTTAACAAAAATATGCATTTCCATCTCATCGGGGTGGATAAATTCTCTGTGAGCTTAACTTTAAATAAGCCTAGCAACTTCGTTGATAGATTTGCGTTAACAAAAAATTGGCAAGAATATCAGGAACAATCATGGAAGTATACCAAAGGTAGCAGAATATATTTCCATCCCGTCAGGGTGTCTTAAGAATATTAAAATTCAGAAAATCAAAGAATAAATCCTCTGCGAACTTAGATTTAAATCAAAGATAGTGCACGTATATGTCTGTCGGAGTTCTAAAAATACAATTATTGCAAATGTCGAATAGTTTTCAAAATTGAAAATAAAAGTATTTAAAAGAAAATAAAATTTAAATTTCTATATTCAAAAATTAAGGACTTTTGGGAGCATGTAGAGGAGCTACAGTATAAATCAAATGCTAAAATATGACTAAACCTACACCCGTGATTCCCAAATATTTAAGCTTTTAATTTTATGACTTATATTGGCGACATTAAAGTTTTTAAATTTGAACTGCAAATGTTTATTATACGAAACAGTTATTTGGCAGTTTAGTATTATATTTTATTACTTATATGTGGAAAATATATATTTATTTTATTTCCAGTTATTTTGTCACATTGTAATTTTTTTTTATTGCCTTACTGTTTGATAATTTTCAAGATTTAATAATTTTCCTATTTTGCATTTATATTAGTATATTGTTTTGTTACGATATTTTGTATATTATTTTTATTTTATTTATTTATTTTTCCCTTTATTTCTGTTTTTAAAGAGACTCACTCTGGGAAAGATTGTCCTCCAAAAAAGCCCCGGGACCGAAAGAAACTGCGATAGTCTGTCCTTTGCCCTCTAAAAAGAACGAACCACCATCTAGGATACCAGTAGTAGAACCTCCAAAGCCTTCTCGAACCCCTTCCCCGCTGATACCTGCTAGCCCGCCTTCCCCTCAACCTCAAGTCAGGCCTCAGTTATCTCCGCAAAAGCCTCCGTCTCCGCAAATACTCTCTTCGTCTCCAGAAGCTCCAAAACCTAAATCTCCTGAGTTACCAACTCCACCACAAAAACTCGATCAACCACCGAAACCACCGCGTTCTCCTTCTCCTCACCCAATCAAGGCTTTTGACGACATTGAATACGATGAAGAAAGTGAAGAGAGTAGTGAACCAGATGATGAAGAAGACTCCGTTTTGGCTACACCTATCAGGAAACCAGTAGCCAAATCAGTCAATGACTTCATTGATAGGGAGAAAGCATCTTAAACATTCAATTATTTGCTTAATTTGTGGCTTGTTTTGTTTTTAAGACTTGACTGGTATATATATCAAAATCTTTTGTAAACAGTTATAATTACATTTATTTGCTTGATTGCAGGTAGAGTGGTCTCTAACAAGGCTATTTTGTAGATACACGTATAATAGATAATATTCTAGCCTCTTAGAAAAAAAATGTTTTTAAATAAGTATGCTATTTTGACCAGTATCAAATAGATATACGAAATCTGTTTCACACGCATTACCTGACTTTTCTAGAGGTTCTTAGTCAGTTAGTTAACTATAGACTACGAAAACAGTTACAAATTAGTTATTTTAAAAATGTAATTCACGTATAATAGATAATATTCTAGCCCCCTTAGAAAGATCTTGTTTTCAAGTATGCTATTTTGACCAGTATCAAATGGATATACGAAATCTGTTTCACACCCATTGCCTGACCTTTCTAGAGGTTCTTAGTCAGTTAACTATAGATTACCTACGAAAACAGATACAAATCAGTTATTTTAAAAATGTAATTATACTTATTTACTCACTATTTCAAATTTTGTTTATTAGTTTATGTTATGAATCGATGACCAAATAATGCGAATATTACTCATACTTTGTGCCTGTATATCCCTGTCGATGAAGCGTTGTTTTAGTGATATTTACACAATATCGATGACTGTCATTTGGGAAAGTTAAGAAATTATTATAATAAAGAAGAATAATATTTTATGCAGATTTTATTTCCTGATTAGTCCTGGTTTAAGAGTGGTCCATAAGTGCATTACTTACACAGGGAGGTGCACTAACATGTGGCAAACGATAATTGACGACTTTTAGAAAATTGGCTGTTAAATGAAAATGTTATGTTTTTATCATCATGACAATCTCCTTTCAAATGTGCTGTCCTGTTTAGATATTGAATTTTGTTGCTTTAAAATTATATTCAACGTGTAGAATGAATAGTTAGTATATTTTGCCTAATTGCGGTTTCGGACATAGTTAAGAAAAACCATCTTCAAGGACCCCTTCTTAGGCAGGCAGCATTGCTTATATACAGGGTGTCTTGAAACTCTACCGACAAACTTTAAGGAATGATTCTTCATTAAAAAATAAGAAGAAAAGTTCTAATGAGCATAGGTCCACAAACGCTTCGTTTTCATGATACACGGTGTCAAAAAAATTGTAAACGATTAGTTTTTAGTAACACGTTTTATTTCGCCAATATTATTACAGCCACTAATATTTCCGCCTTACACCTTAAAGCTTCGCCAGTATAGTCATCATAATTACATAACGCCATGAATCGCCTCTGTTACACATACAATAACAATCTCTACGCCTTATTTCTAATCTATCTATATATTCCGTATTATATAACACCATCACAAGATTCTACTACTGCGCCATTCGCCTTCCAGGGTTGTCACGTCCTGCCTATTTGAATGTCGCACGTCGCCTCTCCAAAATTTGCTTGTTACATTCGGCCATTCTGCAACAATTAATGCCCTCATTAATTTAATTCGCCAGTAAATCGACCAGATCTTATCGATCTGTGCATTCGCCATAACACCAAATCGCCTACCCTAAGGGTTTCGCCTACGGTTGCAACCTTACGCCTTTTATCGAATATCACTTTTATATTACGCCTTTGTCAGGTTCTCACTCGCTTTTTGCTAACCCAACAGAAGTGTGGACCATAAATCGCCATAGCTCTTGCCTTTCGCCAACAGAGCATTCACCATTTACACCTCGTCAGTCAGACTCACTCACATGCACCTTTCAACCTGACCATTCACACTTTGCACCTCGCCAGTCAGACTCGCATGCACCTTTCAACCTGACCATTCGCCCTTGGTGTTTTACACCTCGCCTCGCCAAAAAGTCAGCAAACGCCTCTCTCAATTTGAGAATCGCATCAGAAGATCGCAGAGTCTTCGTTGCCTTCGCCTGCGTATGATTCTGGACTCCCTCGCCTCTTCAATTCCACAATATCGGTTGATGGACGAACAACCAAATGCCCTCGCATTCCTGTAGATCAAGAGGTAGACCGTCAATCAGACACGAAAGCGCCTTTGTGCCTGAAAGCCCACACCTTTCGATCAACGCCATTTTATCATGATAGTAATGGGTCATGGTTTCGCCGTCCAATATAACCCTCGCCATCATCTCCTTGAGCAGCTGAGCAAAGTCATGCACTCTAGGAAACGCCTTCCTAAGAGCCGTCTTCCAGTCTGCCCATGAGAGGTCATATTCATCGATCCGATTAAACCAGCCCCTTGCTGCGCCTTGCAATTTCGCCTGCATAGAATACGCTCTCTCATAGTTCGACCATTCATGAATATCGCCCAACTGATCAATTTTGCTCAACTATCTGACTAGGTTACAGTCCTGGCTATCAGGATCGAAAGGGTCAATAATGTCGCTGCCTGCCCTTGCCCTTGACCATATACAGCCTGAACTGCAAGCGGAGTTCGCCCTATCGCTACAAGCATGCTCTACTACCGCCTGAGGAACGCTCTCACCTGATTTTTCGCCTTTTTTGATGGCCGCCTTTTGCTTCGCCGCCTTTGCCATTTCGGCCGCCACAATCTGCTGGATACTAGCTGCCAAACCGCCTTTCAACAGCCTATGTACCATGGAGACTGTTTCATCTTCCATCGCCGATTCGCCTTCGCCGTGGTCACCGTCGCTCAATTGAAGCTCGTAATCGAAATCTAACTCGTCACTTCTGCCTTCCTCCATAGGCAATTACTAGAAAAACGCCTTTTAAACACCAATGCCAATAAACACAGTTCAAATATGCCACAATTTTTACAATAATCACTAATTAATTAGCACACACTTGTTTATTATTATCGCGAATATCTGAAAAATCGCCAAATGTCAATCTGTCAAGGGTAGCAACAAAAGCCGCCTTTTGTTAAGAGTTTTTGTGATATCGCCACTCACAAAGAAAAGAAGAAAACGCCAATGCGATTCAGCTTGCCGAAATCGCGTATTTCACCGTTCACAACAAATAACACAATACGTAGGTTATCCCGACTTCTGATCTGTAAACGATTAGTTTTTAGTAACACGTTTTATTTCGCCAATATTATTACAGCCACTAATATTTCCGCCTTACACCTTAAAGCTTCGCCAGTATAGTCATCATAATTACATAACGCCATGAATCGCCTCTGTTACACATACAATAACTATCTCTACGCCTTATTTCTAATCTATCTATATACTCCGTATTATATAACACCATCACAAGATTCTACTATTGCGTCATTCGCCTTCCAAGGTTGTCACGTCCTCGCCTATTTGAATGTCGCACGTCGCCTCACCAAAATTTGCTTGTTGCAAACTTATTTTATTTCTCTAATTTATAAATATCTCGAAAAGGGCTCAATAGAAAATTATGGAATTTGGTACACGGATTACTATGGTAAAAAGCAATTACAGGCATGTTAGACTTATAAAATTATTTAAGTTAGTAGCGTAGATCCAGGGATGTGAGGTTACAT
The DNA here is from genome assembly GCA_016904865.1 of Pissodes strobi. Classification (NCBI taxonomy): domain Eukaryota; kingdom Metazoa; phylum Arthropoda; class Insecta; order Coleoptera; family Curculionidae; genus Pissodes; species Pissodes strobi. The sequence continues at coordinate 21,819 of JAEQML010056716.1, forward strand.
TTTTTCCCAAAATTTCGACGCCAATGAATTAATTTCAAAACTTTTAATCACTTTAAGGCAGCTTTTTCTTTTCCTGAAAGAAATGACCTCTTGAACTTTTCTCGTAAAGTGTTTCTAATTATTTTATTTTTTATCGATGTTTGATTAAAGAATGAATCAGACAGTAAAAATAACAGAAAAATCGAAATACATCAACATAAGTATGTGTATGAACTGCTGTTATGCTATTGATGCTGTTATAATAGTTATTCTTAATATCTAATTAGGCGAACTTCAACTTATTTTTCTTAGTAGGCTTTGATAAAAAAAATAATGAATTTTTGTTTTATATGTATTTGTCAAGCTATTGTCAGTTTCCGTGAAAACAGTTTTTAAATTTTAAGAACGAACCGTAGTTTATAATACGTCTTTTTAAAAATGGTCAATTTTAGTAATGAGGAATATGCTGATATGCATTTAGTATATGGCAAAATGTAATGTAATGCCAGGACAGCGCAACGCAGGTACGCGGAAAAGTTTCTTGAGAGATGACATCCTTTTCACACAACGTTTACCGCAGTTCATCAACGAATTCGAGAAACAGGATCTGTGGATTCAAAAAATATCGAAATGGGAAGACCCGCTACAGTTACTGCAGATAATGATGAATTAATCTTATTGGCCAACGAAGACACTCCTGAGACTAGTGTAAGAAGACTTGTTGCGGTTTTTTTATAGCAGTGACACACTTGAATAGTTGTAGGTTGTAATCAGGGGGAAACAGATGTCCTGGGAGTGAGTTCCACAGTGATGCAGTGCACCAGACAAAGGAGTTCTTGTAAAGCGATGTTCTAGGTGTTTCCAGTTGTACGACGAACTGGTGCGCTCTTGCCGCCTGTCGTGACTGTGCAACACGTTTTTTTCCTATTGAAGTCAAAATTAAGCATTTTAATTTAAAAAAAACCTAGCCCCGGAGAGTCGTGTTACAAATGCCCGGCCCCGGTAGTGGGGTCGTTAGAGCGCCACCAGTTCTGTTCAACCAAACTGAAAAAGCTCCGCTGGTGTTGTGCAGGGTGGCTAGGCTGGCTTATTGAATCAAAAGGTACCCAATCTCAAGAAAACAAGAAACGCATTCTAAAATTTACGGAACAATATATTTGCTACTAAGTTCTTTTTTTTTAAAACAGCAACAATTTATCTGGAGTAAAATGGCAAGTTAAAAACAAAAGAATGTCAAATGAATATTAAATTTAACTAATAATTGGTACAATATTGTGATTGTACGGAGAACAATTCTGTTGTTAATACGCGGTACTGTATGCCTTACAACTAAATACACTAAACACTACAAACCGAACTGATTCTTACAGTATATGGTTGGGAGTTGAGAAAAACATCAATCAATCTTCTAGTTACTTTTCTATAATTATACAGAAAGAATAAAATAACTTCTACAAAGTGAAAATTGCTTACTCATCTATCTTACTCATACTTCTACTTATATGTCTAACCTTTTTCTTCTTCTTTTCTAGTAAACGTGGCCGAAACCTTATAATGATAACAGTTCTAATACTCTTCCTCGATTTTTAAATTTTTATATAAAAATCGCAAATATGAATAATATGAATACATTTTAACTTATGCTTATCTTATTCCTAAGATAAATAAATGTATCTTTACTTAAAGACTTTGTCAAAATATCTGCTAAATTTTGATCTGTTGAAACATATTCCATACTAATATCCTTCCGTAACACCAAATCTTTTAAATAGTGATGCTTTATATCGATATGTTTAGCCCTTTTCGAGTTTTCGTTACTTTTTGACATCATAATTGAACTTTTATTGTCACAAAATAAAATAGTTTCATTTTTCAACTGAAAATCTTTTAAAATCCCTTTTAAATGCATAAGATCTTGAGCAGAAGCAGCCGCTGCCACGTACTCCGCTTCAGCTGAAGACAGTGCGACGCAGTTCTGCTTCTTTGAGAACCATAATACTGGGTTTTCACCATATCATATCACGCAACCACTAACACTCTTCCTTTCATTCTTATCGGTTTCCCAATCAGCATCTGAGTATCCTCTTAATTTTTGGTCTGTTCCAGTATTATTCTTATAATAAATTAAACCCATATCTTTTGTACCTTGCAGATACCGTAATATTCGTTTTCCAGCATTCCAGGTTTCGTTTGTTGGTCGATCTAAGAATCTACTAAGGTATGAAACAGCATAACCAATGTCTGGTCTACTAGTTGTAGTTAGATACATTAATCCTCCAATAAGCTGTCGATAGGATATGTCTGTAAGTATCTTGCTTTCTTCATTATTCTGAAAACCTTTCTTCATTGGTGTTGCCTTTGGGTTACAATTTTCCATTTTAAAATTTTTCAATAACTTTTCTATAAATTTGAACTGATCAATTTTCAGTGTATTTTCTGTTCTTGTTATATTCAACCCCAGGAAATATTTGATCTCTCCTAAATCTTTTGCTTTGAAGTAGTTCTGTAGAAGTTTTACAATTTCTCCTATATATTTTTGTTCTCCAACTAATAATATATCGTCCACATAAATCAGAATCCATATCTTTCCATTGTAATATAGACAACAATCATATTTTGATCTTTCAAAGTTATTTTTTAAAGCAAAATCATTGAACGTGTCGTTCCACACTTTGGGCGATTCCTTTAACCCATAGAGCGCTCGATTTAGTCTCAATATAGGGGTTTTACTTTTTAATCCTTCTGGTGCATAAATATATACTTCACTCTCCAAAAATCCATTCAGAAAAGCAGTAGGAATGTCTAATTGTCTTACCTCCCAGTTGTTTTGCAGTGAAATCGATAAAAGAAGCCTTATTGTTGAGGTTCTTGCTACTGGAGAGTATACTGGTTGAAAAGGATCCTCCTCCTTTATCTGAAATCCTTTTGCTACGACTCTAGCTTTCTTAGTCCCATCTTCTTTCGTTCTGAATACCCATTTTGCTTGAATTGCTCTCTTTCTTTCTGGTAGCTTTGTCTCCTTCCATGTTTCTAATTTTTCAAGTGACTCTAATTCTTTCTTAACTGCTTCTTCCCATTCTTTATCTTTTATTGCTTCTTTGTATTCTATAGGATCTTCCTCACTAGATGATATCAGACAATATGCCAGGTAGGTTTCATATTCACTTAGATGCTTCGGTTTGTTTACTGGTCTTCCTCTGCTAGTAGTGTCGGTCGTCGGTATTATACATTCTTCATAACTTTCTGAGCTTGAACTTTCTGACTCTTCCTGTTGAATTGCTTCTTCTGTATCACTTTCTTGTATTTCTATTTCAATCTGATTTATGCCTCCTTGTAGATCGTGCACCTCCTCAATTATTTGTATTGCTATCTGTTTTTTTTCATCTTCTGTTCTTTTCTTCTTTATTTCATCATAATTAATTTGTTTTTCATTAAATCTGACATCTCTGGAGCAAATAATCTTGTTATTTTCATAATCCCACAATCTATATCCAGGTCCAGTGTAACCTATATGTATACACGGTTGTGCTCTTCTCTCAAGCGTATTTTGTCTAGGTAAAATTACAGCCCAAGCCTGGCTCCCAAAAATGCTTAGTGTTGACAAATCACTTTTACCATACCATCTGAGGGCTGGTGTTTCTCCATTGTTGGCTTCTGTGGTTGACCTGTTTATTTCATATGCTGAACTTAGAACTGCTTCACCCCATAATTCTCTTGGTAAATTCGTTTCAGCGAATTTTACTCTGACCTTGTCCATAATTATTGTTCGGTTCATACGTTCTGATACACCATTTTCCTGCGAAGTATCTGGCATCGTGTATTCCAACTCAATACCTTTATTTCTACAGAAATATTTTAAATCATTCGTTACAAATTTCCCGTCATTGTCTACAAGAATTCTTTGCGTTTTTAGCCCATGTTGAGTTTTTATTAATTTTATGAAATCAATTATGTTTTGATCACCCCCGCTTTTATTTTTTAATAATTAAACAATCAAAAAATGAGAATAATCATCTATTAACACTTGAAAATACCTGTGACCCTCTGGTGTGGGCGTTTTTGAAGGACCCATAATATCAGAATGAATCAATTGACCAATTTTAGCAGTTCGCTTTCCAAGTCTAAAGAAGGCTTTCTAGTACTTTTCCCTTCAGCACATATGCCACAAACATCATTATCAAATGGTAAACCTAACTTACTTAAACTATGCCTATTTATGTGACCCAATCTCTTATGCCAAAGTTTTCTATCTACATTTTCACCTACGTACAAGTTAGACTCTTTTTTCTGGCAATTTTGTGTTTTAAAATCAAAGCTTAATAAATATAAATCATTAACTGAATTACAGTAAAAACTTGACTCGTTTTTAGATAAAACTGCCTGTTTTTTTCCTTCTCTATTATTATTAAACATAACCTTGAAACCTTGCTTTGATAATTTAGACACAGAAATCAAATTATGTGACATACCTGGCACAATCAAAGCATCTATCTTAATGTCAGCCTGAAACTTCTCTTTCAATGTTCCTCTTCTTTCTGCATATAAAATCTGATTGTCCTTTGCTGTTCCAATCTTAATGGTCTCAATTTCCTTGATGTCTGTCATGTATGGTTCCATTTCTCCCATAACCATATGCTGTGTGCATCCAGAGTCTAGAACAAGGTAGTTCATACCTTTTGTACTTCAATTTGTATTACTGCTTAAAGCAATGAATGCAATTTCCTTGTTATTTTCTTGGTTTGACAGATTTGCATGTCTAGTTCGAGTATAGCTACTACCTCTTCGTGCTCCTCTACTATGTCTTGAAAAACCTCGAGTTCTGTCTGTATTTTTCTTGGGACAATCTCGATAAAAATGATCACCATTGCATCCATAACATCTATTATTTTGACTATACTTATTCATGTAAAAAGCCGAGTTATCACCTCTGTATTTTTCAGGTTGGCTCTCCTTAAACTCTAGTTCAGCAAAATTGTGATCAGTCGTTTGAGCTTCAATAGCTGCTATTATATTATCATATTTTTCTGACATTGTCAATAAAAAAAGATAGCATACCCTGTCACTTTCGTCCAAATTAGCTCCTTCTAGCTCTCTCAACAATCACTCTACGTTCATAAAATGCTCCTGCAGCTCATCGGTTGTACATTTAATTTAAACAACCTTTTCATAATTTCCTTTCAAAAACATTCTGCAAAGACGTCAACATGTCACGTGCAGATTTGGCCTCCATTCCAGGTGCTTGTCTGTTATACACTGCACTATAATACCTACACCTTGCCTTCGTATCGTCTTTGTCATGCTGCACCTTCTCAGTAGTGGACAAGTTGTCATACTGATCCTTCGTTACCTTCACTACACCTTGAACACCTTCTTTTTCCAGTAATATTTCTACACTGAATCTCCAGTTATTGTAGTTGCTGCTAGTCAACTGTGGAAACGGTACAATCGTGGATGTGGCCATTTTTCTAAAATTGTTTTATTTCTTCAGTGGTTCTCTAATTTCCAAATATTCTTGTTTTTTCGTAGTTTGACTTCTCCTGGGCCCATAACCTGTTACAGTATATGGTTGGAAGTTGAGAAAAACATCAATCTTCTAGATACTTTTCTATAATTATACAGAAAGAATAAAATAACTTCTACAAAGTGAAAATTGCTTACTCATCTATCTTACTGATACTTCTACTTATGTGTCTAACCTTTTTCTTCTTCTTTTCTAGTAAACGTGGCCGAAACCTTATAACGATGACAGTTCTAATACTGATCACTTTGAAGTTACCTAAGCTAATTACATATATGTATGCGTGCGCGGGTTGCTGCACCAGTTATACAGGTAGCAAAAATAATAGGTAAAGTTAAATGGCCACAATAATTAAATCAATGGACCCAATAAATGAATGAAAACAATAAAATTATCGAAACTGTCTTAAAGCCCGATTGTCAATGCTTGATTTATATTATAAAGAGATAAAATTCAGAGCGGTTATATTACTCGATAAATGAATGAAAGGAATAAAATTATTGAAACTGTTTTAAAGCCCGACTGTCAATGCTTGATTTATATTAAAAAGAGAGAAAATTCAGAGCGATTAATGATAATAAATGGGTAAATAAACTTAAGCTTCTGTACGATACCACTTAGATCCGTCGAACTCTGGTAGAGGTGCCGGGCACCCGCTGGTACTGCTAGGGCACTGGCCATGAGGGTGAAACTAGCAGATGACTCGCCAATAAAATGGGCACAGAGACAGGACTTGTAGCCACGTATTTGAAAGTTGTAGCCTGCTAGTAAAACTGGTAGCCTGGTGGTAAAAGTTGTAGCCTGGTAGAAAAACCCTCGTTCGTGTGTGAGGGTTACGGGAGATTCGACGGTCTCGGTCTTATACGATGAACGTGGAAAGCCTCTACTGCAGTATTTAGATCCCGATAAATCGGTCGTGTCAAAACACAAAGAGGTACCACAATATATCCCCAAAGAATGGGTGGAATTAAATCACAATATTAAAAGTTGAATCTCTATGACTGCACTCACAGCAAACCTTCTTCTCGCCTTGAAAGGTACTTTTAGAAGAACTTTCTATTCGTTTCCGTCAATTTGCCTTTCTCCTTCCCCGAAATCAAAGAACTACGTCATATCAAGAAATAGTAATGGGCTGAAACATGCCAAGTGATTCGATACAAGGAATTATTCTAAGATAATAAACGACCAAGTTCTCGTTCATTATGATGATAAAACGACGGCGGAAGTCACAATTAATGAGCTGAAATTAAATGGTTCACGGAATACCAGAGAATATTCCCTAACAAAACGATAAACTTTTAAAAATAAATCGACAGCTGCAATTATAAGAAATAGGATACTCGAAACTAACAACTGAAGGTTACAAAAAGTGCAGCATGTCGGGTGGAAAGATAAATATATAAAGCAGAGGTCCCAAAACGAACTCAGAAATGATCGGCCGGTGATTGGAGTTCAGCAACCAAGGGGTTCCAAAAAGTTATGAAATATTCAAACCGAAAATAAAATATGAATTTGACGAGTCTAATGAAACGTAAAAGCGGGTTTTATTAACAAAATTCTTAAAAATATAAATCGGTTCGCTGGCCGTTCTACGGTAATGTAATATAAATCAAGCTAAGTTCTACTAGTAATATAATATCCCAGTTTAGTGACTTGTCAAATCTAAGAACTGTAGGTTGCTTATCAACTAAAATAAATATAATCACAAAGTGTTATAAATGCTAAAACAAATATATCGTTAACCTATATTAAGAATAGAGTTAATTTAGTTTAATAAGCAATTTTAAGCCTATTGTCAGCAAATAGAATCAATAAATTTAGAATTAATTATCTTCGAGGAGTATTGACCTCTTTTCAATAATTCCTGCCGCAAAATACAGCATTTTTTTGCTAAATGCAGCGTATAAAATGAAATTTAAAAATATATCACACTGGCAAAATCGGACTGTTACAACTGTCTGGTGCCAGGAGCAGGATGAGGCGGGCCAAATCCTGAGAACATCTGCCGTGAAAGTATCTGCAAAACAGAGACATCTCGGCCACATGTCTGCGATCTTCCAGACTATCCAGATTCCGGGTCAACTCCGGGTCGCCGACGAGACGCACAGCTTTCTTCTGGATGGAATCTAGCAGCTTTAGGGTGTGCTTTGGTGCGGCACCCCAGATGTGTGAGCAATATTCTAAGCACGGTCTTATTTGCGCTTTGTAGAGCAAGATCAACTGCTGCGGTGTATACAGTTTTTTGTTGCGGAATAGCACACCAAGCTTCTGGGAGGCTGATTTTGCGATGTTAGCAACGTTGTCATGTCAGGACATATTGCTGTTGACCGAAATACCCCGTAGTCCGATTGACGAGGATGTCCTGCCATAATGATGTCGGGGTCCGCCCTATTGGCCCTCTTGATAAACGTAGCTGATTGGGGCTTTGCTTTGCTGCATTGAACTGGACCAAATTTCTGCCGCCCCAAGTTTGAACTTTCTCCAGGTCTTTATTAATTGCTGTAATCTGGCGATAAGCCTCAGTCGCTGGTAAAGGTTTTTCTGATGATCTAAATTGGGAGCCAAGGGTACTGTCATCTGCAAAACTGTAAACAGGATTATTCGTTTCGGTCCGCAAGCCATTAATATAGATGAAAAACAGAGTTGGTGAAAGTATTGCGCCCTGAGGCACGCCCGCGTTAATGGTGAATGTGTCTGACATGTGTCCATCAACTGCAACGTGCAGAGATCGGTTCTTAAGGAAACTGGTAAGCCAGCTGCAGAGAGACGCTGGCAGTTCGAAGGACGGTAGTTTGTGGAGCAATCCGTCATGCCAAACTCTGTCGAATGCCTTCGAAATATCAAACGCAATCGCTCGAGGCTCTCCGTAGTTCTCAATTGCCCTACTCCATATATGAGTGACATAGGCCAATATATCTCCTTGTTTCAGAGTCGATCTTGGTCGATTTTCTAAACAAAAAGAGATGTGCTCGTAGGCACCTTAATTTACCATAGGGCTAGTTCTAAAGTCAATTTGTAAAAAAAACAAAAAGCTTTAGCATTATATGAATATTTTAATAAGTTACTTTACTTGAAAATAACTAGTAGCTCATAAATACACAAAATATAAACATTGAATGCATGTACGTAGTCAGTGCTACGATATGAACAATATCAGTCGAGGCAAAGTTTCGACCTTGAAGAATATGACATAAATAAAACTTAAAATCTAAAGCAATGCATAAACAGTTGTAATACTATACTAATATATGGTTATAAACATAACCTTGAAGCTATGTACAGGAGTTCCTGCGTAACAGCTGCTTATCAACACTGTTAGCTGATTTAGCTTTGATATGAAATACAATAATATACAAGCAATAATAACAGGATTAATATTACCTTAAAGTTCACCTATAAGCTAATATGTACACTATGTTCACCATTGACTAGAAAGGTTCAATGTTCAGCAGGTTATCTTCCAACACTGGGGGAAAGTCACTTTAAAAAACACTTGCTAGGTCTATTGCTAGCTTCTATGTATAATGTAGTTGCAAACAGGAATGACTGGAATGTAGTATACTACATAGGTTGATATGGTATGCAGTTAGTGCATATGGCATGACATGAATGCTTTGTGAATGAGGCTTCTTGGTACACGCATTACTGATTACTAAATATGCTATGCTGGTAGCATAGGTAAGCTGAAATCCGCGTATGGGATGTAGCCTTATGATAGCTTGAGTATATTGGCAGACTAGTGCCGTTTAATCCTTATATGAGAATAAGGCATGCGTAGGTATGCAGACTAGTGTCCCAGTACCCAGTAATCCTTATATTAGAATAAGGCAAGAGTATAGCAACCCAGTGGTATACCCGTGACATAGAATGTTGAAAAACCCATGGGCAAGACCATTGGGACTGTACTGCGCATGGTACAGCCTTTGAGAATTAGAGAGATCAGTGGGTCTCCATAATGGCAGTCAGGATGCCGATAAATACCTTTTTGTAGGCTTAGAACTAGAGATCAGTGGGTCTCCATAATGGCAGTCAGGATGCCGATAGATACCTTTTTGTAGGCTTTGTGAGAATGTGATTATAAACATGTGCGTTTACTTACTTGAGATTCCGAGACTAGGCTCGATTGAGTGTGGTTCGAGACAGGGCTTGATTGTAGAACTTCCCATGGATGAGACCAATTGGGACGCCATTGCACGGCCTGAGCGGTGAGACTCGTTAGAACAATGGCAGTCAGGTTGCCGATAAATACCTTTTTGTAGGCTTGATATGACGATGATTATGCCTGGATATCATTATGTCACTCGAGTAACGAACTAGAGAGATTATGAGGTCTCAAAACGTGAAAACTGGCCGACATGGCGGCTTGCGCACCATGTCGGCGGGAACAGCCCCTTGGAGCGACTTACATGGTCGAGGTTCAAGAAACTACTTACTTCTAGAACGTGGGAACTAGAGCAACTTGAAGAAGTTGTTAACACCCCTTTTTCTCCGCTCCCTTTGGCGGGATGATATACATCCTCCGGAAATAGAAAGGGCGAATAATGTGATTACTGAGAAGTTATGTAAAACTTTACGTCAGCGATTGTCTAAATTAACCTTATGAATTTTAACACAAATATGGTCGTTAAGTTAACTACTTTTTTTAAAATTCGATTTTTAAAGATCGGAAATTTAGGAGCTAACTTGATTATCTCCATTAAGAGACAGTGATTGGCCGAATGTCCGAATGGATACGCGGGCGGCTTCAAATGAGTAAACGTGGTTACAACAGATGGCGCTAGTAATATCGCGGCTTTTCTGTAGAAAGCGCTGTGATTGGTCAGATGCCTTTCGAGGCGCTTTACTTTTAGCTTTCTAAACTGTTTGGCGCAGTGGATAAACGTTGTTAACAAGAGATGGCGTTAGTAGTATCGCCAGGATTTTAATTTGTTTGGAATGCGAGGACAGTGGTGTGGAATGTTAAACTGTACAAAAATTAAATCGTTAGATTTGACGAAGTGGATTGGAAGAGGTGGTTCAGTTGCTAGGCCCCCTAGGTCCCCGGACCTTAATCCTTGCGATTTTTGTATTTGGAAATATTTAAAATCAGAAGTGTATGCTGCACCGATAGAAATTAGAGAAGAACTTTGGGAAAGAATCCAACAGGCATGCAATGGGTTTAGAAATAATTTGCGAGTAATGGATTCGCCGTTCATTATCAAAGAGATTGAGAGTATGCATAGAATCAAATGGCCGTCATGTAGAACACTTTTTGTAAATATCTATTTCCCCTCTTAACTTTAATTTTATTGATTTGTAACACATTAATGTTAGTAAGAAATTGACCATGTTTCTGTTGAAATAAAAAATTTTTTTGAGTTAGTTCGTTTCCATCATACAATTCATACAGGATTATGATGGAAACGAAGCTTTATTACGTGACCAAGATATTTTCTTCTTTTAATTATGTCAATTAGTTCTTTTTCTTTGTCCGTTTTTTCTCTCATTCTTTCTTTTCAATTACATGTTTTTAACTTACTTAACAAAAGCTATGCTAAAACGAGGATGCTTACCTACTTATTTAAAAAAAATCATTCCAAGTGAAACTGAGATTGTGCGATTCGATTATTTTGTAGTTACTATTATACGGCCATGTGGTCCTCTGACCAGCACTTTCAGCATGGTTGTTTGAGTTTCTGCTATGGACTGAGGAAGTCTAATAACATTTCACAATCTTACCTTGATTCTGGTTAGCTAGACCTCAAATATTTCATTTACATTTGTGTATATTAGCATTATAAAGTGAGCAAATGTCCGCAGCCTAAATATCTTTTTGAGAAATTAATTAAGGGCTCTTCCAAGGTGCAAGACAGCTCTGGTTCAGCGTTCCTTTACCTATAATGCTGTCAAGTATAGGCGAAAATAATCTGGAAATGTCCTATCATAGAACTCCAAATCCCACTTATCTTCGCAATGGCTCATTCCTGGATGTTGCTATTACTCGGGGAGCGATAAGAACTACTCAATTACAGGAAATAAACACCCTAAACTCGGATCACCTTCCGATCAAGATTGGCCTGTACTGTAGGGTCCCTACTTCAAGCGACACCGTAGTTTCGTACAGGGGTCTTGATTGGAGAGAGTTCCGAGCTAGGTTAAA
>JAEQML010056717.1:0-33453 GCA_016904865.1 Pissodes strobi
TATAGTAGAAAAGCTTGCTGGTGCCTTGCTGCCATTTTGAAAATCAAAGTTGTCTTCAGTTGTGTAACTAGAATTTTGATTTTTCTATAATCTGTTTAAATCTCGTGGCGATATTTTTCGGGAGTCTTAAAGGTTCCGCACCATGTGCATTGTGTCTATTATTAATTACTTGGCAGTATTAAACTGCCGTGTAGTTCGGTTGCCTACTTTTAATTATTTATGAATTGCACAAAAATACATTTATGTGTAACAAAGTAAAATAATAATAAGAATATCGTTAATACCAATAATTATAAACAAAAATAACCTTTATTTGAAAAACCAAAATAGTAAACCGGATTTAAATTTAACTAACAAAAAACAGAGCTTTTTTAACTGATCTATTTCAAACTAATCAAAGTACCTGAATATAGAGCAACGGAGTTACGTTTTCCAAATAAATCGATATTTTCAAAAAATTTCTATAGGATAGATCAGCACCCTCTGGACTAGAAGGCCCTGTAACCAAGAAAAGCCGTACCCAATATGGCCACCCGACTTGGGTCCGAAACTAAATGCTGTAAAGGGTATATTTCGAGCTTTTAATATAAAATATGTTTAAAATTGTGAAATTTGTGCATTTGCAGTGAACAACTTATATAAAGCAGGTAATTTATTGTGTTAATGGCAAGGACCTTTCCCTGTGTTCGTGAAAATAGACTCTTAACCCTTCTACACTATACTTCCTAATTATTCTACATTATACAATTAAATACTCTGGTACAAGATGTATGTCCACAAAAATGTATTATAATTTCAGAGCTGATAATACTTAGTAATATGTAAAATTACTGTATTCAATGACCGCCTTGACCGAGGTCTTGGTCTAACGCAGGCAATTAAAGTAAATATATATCTTAGGTGTGTGAATTCCATTTTAGGCCTAATCAAATTGAAACGGCTGCAACTCATATTATGGAAAACAAATACAAATTTTAATTTTTTTGATAATTATCTTTAATACTTCAATGCAGTACCAAGTATATTGCCTAATTATCCCAGCTACCTATCAAATCCACAGACATCTCAAAGAGAGTCCCCTCGAGCAAAAAAATAAAATTTAGAGTACCAGCAAATTGCAAATTTCTAGCTTAGTGTTGCGGTTGTCAAAGCTTATAAAATTGATAAATCTTTCTCATCACTCAATGAAGCATACAGCAAAATAATAAAAACTCAGCTTAATAAATGCTAGCTGATAGCAAAGGGCAAACATCATATATGTTTTATGAATATTGATAAAGCTCCTCAAGCTCACTTAAACTTTATTGTCTTTTTTTCTGAAAATCTGTTTATTTATATACATTTTTCGTATCTGTTTTTGGCCTGTTTTCTTTTCAGTTATTTGGGTTAGGTTTAGTTGACTTTACGTTGTTAAAAAAAAAAATAGTTTACCGTTTATATATTTTGTAGCAATTTATGGCAGCTTGTTTGGGTTAGCTCTGTTTGATTTCCGTTAATTTGTGTTGAAAGAAAACCAACCCACATTACAATCTGGAATATTAAGACACAATATCTGTCTTATTAAATGTATCCTTTTAGTCATTACAAATTCCTAGAACATATCCCAAGTCGTCTACAAATATAATACTTACATCTATCTTCAGTAATTATAGTAATTATCCTTGAGCTGTAACTACCTATTGGCCATGGTGTATTAAGTTCTAAAACCATTTGATTAAAGTGGGATCCATGATTTTATTACGATTTTGCTACAGTTATTTTAAGATGGTTCGTTGAACTTTTTTAGGCACGTGCGACAATTGATTGAAACATTTTTCAGAATTCGTACACATAATCATTCTTAAAATAATCTAGTACAAACGCACATATGAAAAGTGAGGAATAGTTAAAACACAAATATCGCGATTAAAAACTGTTTTCAAACAACAGGGAGAACAAGGTGTTGCAATATAAATAAACTCTAGGTAAATCGCTGATATTCATGAAAAAGCATGATTAACTCCAAACTGTCAAATAATTTTCCAACTTCAAGTAATATCTAAAATATCCGTATCATTTTCTCCTCGCCCCATAACATTTGACACTCCCTCCTAGGTTTAATTCCATTTAATACCCGAACTTGCAGCCCTAACAGACCATGAAAAGATCATAAATATTTTGTTTCCCCCTTATAATGAGTATTACTATCACTTAATCATGTTAAACCCATGGTAATTACTTTCTTTGCACTAGCAACCCCCGTGTCATTAACGCACACCTTGTATCATAATTGTTAGGTAAAGCTTATGCACCCTGTCTTAAATAGTGTCCCTAGAAAATAATATTTGTTAATGCTTTTACTAAATTAGATTTTTGGTGTGTTATATTTTTAATTTTTACAACCAAAATCATGTTTCCCGTATCTGTTTAGTAACACCAATATGTCAACATTGTCAACCAAACTAACACTTTTATTCACCCCTCTGTTAACCAAAGAGTTATAAGCAGTTGCCAGTTCGAATGTAATAAGTAATATAGTGATAGTGTAATGTATTCAAGTTGTTTTGAACTACCTTTGGTCACAAGTTCTCACAACTATTCGATACACATGCAAGCTTGGTCTAGTATTTATCTGTATCTATGTTTATCTGTAGATTTTTTTATACATTCATTAGTGTAATTGTAACTAGTGTTGAGGTTGAGATTCAACCAGAAGTACCTGCGTGTTGAAAACATAATGAGCCACTTAAAATTCTCGTTAGTCTTGGCCATTCTCTTTTCTTAATAATATTCATATTGACCCTTTCGAATTTCTGAAAAAACTGGGTTATGTTTAACAAACAAAACGTCAAAAAGAACGTTCTGAAGACTGTTAGCATACTGGAAGTATGTATGCTATGCAATCCACTAGTCGAATTAAGGTTAAAATATCGAATTTTCTTGGAATACATTAATGTTGCTTATTATTATTAGTTGTCATTATGACCTGAGTGTATAATGCTGGACGAGGTCGTACTCAGGCAACATATATTTGGCTTTTCATAGCACTATGGCTCTATTCCCGCTTTTTTGACATATCATATTCTGAACGAATTAGAGTGTTGCATGGTTTTTTTAGTAGTCCTAATTTATTTCATACGATTACCACCTTCACCATAACAGGGTCATTAAAAGAAAAAGTAGTATAAATGCTATATCAGTGAATATTTGTATGAAAGTTGAGCTGAGCCTCCTTTGCAGTTAACGAGCTTCTCCGTCTTCTCTTAAATTCAGTAGCAAATACCGATAGCAACAGGACCAGATTGAGAAAATTCTGCAACGCCAAGAAGATAGGCAACCTACAAGAAGAACAGGATCGGAAACTTAAAGACCATTACGAACAGGACAATGTTGAAGGAGAAGTGTTCAAGGTGCGATAAGAATGATGATCCAGTATTAAAAAGTAGTGGTGTGTGGAGTCCGTTAACATGTATGAAGCTAAATGAATGTTCAAAAAAAACGACGATTTATTTCTAATATTTGGAATTTAATTTCCTCCCAGTAGCTACCTGCTATATATCTAGGAACCCTGGTGGAAAATAGCTCTTGTTATCCAGATTTTTGCCAATTTTTTCTACTACTTCATGCATTTCTTCTAAAGTAGTATGCTGTTGCCTAAATCCAAATCAATGATTTGGTATTCATTTATTTTTCGCTATGATGAGACATCAAGATGTTATATCTTAAAGTCGCCATGAAGACATAGGCCTATGTCAGCAGCCTAAACCTAATCAGAGATCGTCTATGTCCAGTTTGAATCAGGAAATCTTTAAGATAAATCATGGATCAGAGATGTACGCTAAAAAAACATTTTGTAAATTGTAAGAATCGCATTTGAGTTTCTCAAGATACATACACCAGACAATGTGAGAAAGGTTCTAGTGCGATGTTAGAGGGAGAATGCACATGACGGTCTTCGAGGAGATTTGCTTTCGTTAGGTGTTGTTACAACATGATTGTTGCGGCATCTCTCACTAAGTCTTGCCCTAAGTGCAAAAGCCTCTCTCTAATCTACGTGTAGAGTAGATTACTAAAAGTTCTTAAACTTGTTGGGTTTATCAAACCAAGCCCGTTAACCCAATGCTTATACCTTATCTGCCTCAAGAGTTCAATAAGAAATGTTGTGGAGTTCTGTCCTGTGGTTTGGATTGCTATTCCTCGATTGCGGTATAAACAATTTTGAAAAGTCTTAGCAGCATAAATTTACACCGAACATTTGTTCCTCAATCGAGATAACATTACTCTCTGGTTTGAAAGACTAGTCTCAAAAAGGAAAGCAATGCTGGTTGTTTTAATATGAATGAATATTGAAAAGTTCGGCTCTGAGCTATAACATAATTAGTAGGTACCGTTTCTTATCAGAAGCACATAATAGTATATTATTTTATATGGAGGAAAAGTGATACTTTTCATGGCGCGCTCGTGTTTAACAGCCGAACGGAGTGAGGCTGGTAATAGAGAGCAAGCCATGAAAAGTAACTTTTCCTCCAAATAAAATATGCTGTTTTTTCTTCAAATGTCGACAAATTAATGCAAAAACATCTCTTTTTAGTAGTAATAATAATTATTATTAAAGATAAGTGGGTTCGCAAGGCGGCTTAGACCGGTGTCGGTGAATAGGTACAGGTTGTTGCTATAGTAATGTAACATAAAGCTGTCAGTGGACACTGTCAACAATAATAATTTTTTTAAGATTGCGTCTCCGATTGTGTTTTAATTCCGTATTGATAAGCAGTTATTGAGTAAGTTCGATTAAATAATAACCAATTTGTTCCTAAATTAGTGATTTTTAGAAATGCTGTCACAAATTGAGTGATAAATACAAATTGTAGTTTAATAAATCTTGAGTTGTTGACGCTTATTTTGTTGTCTGTTTGTATTGTATCTATGTTGCTATGACAACACTTTTACCTTCGCCGGCGGAAAAGTGAAAAGTAAAGCTCCGGCGGAGGAAAAACGAAACTTCACGGCCGCCTACACAGTCGAGTAATGACGGATTCACTGACGTTTGAAGAAAAAAATATTATTCTTTGTTAGAAGGCACACAAGAAGCCACGTAAGTTTTTTGGTGCGTAATAATAAGTCTGATGTGACTGACTTATTATTACGGATTACCAGGTTTTTTACAGTAGATCTTTTTCAAACGTCATATTTCGATGTAGCTTGGTTGCTGTGAAGAGAAAAATTCGTTTATCTTTGTTGATCTTATCGAAAATTGGAAGGGTTACCATTGATATGCCTTTATGTGTACAGTACATATGACGCACTGTAGCAATAACTCCTATTATTGAGTCGGTTTTGACTATAGGCCATACAAAGTAATTGGCAGCGAAGAAGTAAGCAATAGGGACTTTTGGGCAGCAGTTTTAAGATATTAATAACTGTAGTATAGTGCTGTTGGTGGTATGAACTTAAAATATGTAGCCCTAAATCAATGCTTAGTATAATAGGTAGTATATATTTTGTCTTCTTATAGACTTCCTATTTTTCAAACCTCAAAGTAAAGCCCTTAAGACCGTAAATACAGACTTTTTTCAGGAAGAGATACGCCACTGATGTTAATTGGATATACCTAGGACCACTACTCATTTTAATCGCTCGCTAAATTAACCATCGTTTTGAATATCGCACATCTGGTATTGACACATTCAAGGCGCTGATTAATTTAACGAGCGATTAAAGGGACTAATCGGACCTCAAATAACTGGTCCCTAATAATATGACAATTCCATTATTGTCAGCAATATAAACAAGACTCGAAATCCTACCCTGAAAATTCGATTAATCCCAGGAGATTACCAATTTCACGCTCGGCGTTTCTTTGCCGATAAAAATGGTTGAATTAATGAGCTCACGATTTAATCTAGGGCCCTGTCTTTATTTTTAGAACTTAATGATTTATATTTGATGCTGAGGTTTCTACGTTTCAAACGTCTTGCAATAAGTTCGTTATTTTGCCCGGACGTCAGTCGGCTATAATTTGGATTCATATTCAGTTAATTAATGCAAATGCAAACTCCGAGATTTTTAAAAGTAGTTGTTTGGATTTCTTGTCAAATAATCGACTTATATCCTGACAAACACCGCAAAACATTTAAATAATTTCAAGAAAATATCTTGCCTACCTAAAATTTTCCAAAAATAAAAATGTTTAATACGTTTCGAGTTTTATTAAAATATCATTAAATTTTCATAAAATTTAATGATATCTGTAAGATTAGCTTTTGAGTACTGTCGGTCGTCAGAGATTCCCCCTAGGGCTGTTAATATCCATATTTTATGAATTCGGATATCCGTCTTCACCTCGATCTTCACTTGGCGAATATCCGGTTCCTTATAGCGGATATCTGATTCTAATTTGATTTATATTATCCGGTTTAGAAAATACATCCAACTGAATTCACATAACCGGATATTTTTTGACACCTGCACTATTCCGGCGTTGTCAAGTTTTTATTTGGTGATTTTCCTAGACAAATAAAAATGTTTCCCATATTCCTTAATGTTTGCTTAATCGTTCACCGTTGTTAACGTCACTGGGCAATATTGCCAACATCCGGCAACTTTACCAATTCGAATTTTTAATTCGACGGTTAACCAGATTGATTAACGAAAAATGCATTTAGGGCAGACATTTGGTTTCAATGCCTTTGACTTAAACTACGATTAATCGATGTTTTGAAAATCCTGATTAATTTAACCAGTGATTAATGTGACTAATCGCCGTTAAGTTCACTTTAATCGCTCGGTAAAATAAAATAAGCAGTGTCTTGAATGTGTCATTGTCAGTATGACATTAATTGATTCAAAGTACTCATTAATTAAACAGTACCTAATCGGTCCACTACTTTGAATTCCGATTAGTTGCTTTAATCAGGGTCTGTGTCAGTATGGCATTAATAGATGCGTGATAATCAAACCAATTAATTTAGCGACTGATTAAAGGAACTAGTAATTGGAGTTCAATGTAGTGGATCTAAAGCCGGCTCCAGACTCACGCCGCGACCACCCGTGAAGCCCCGCGAACACGAGTGTGGTTGGTTTTCACGCCTTTTTACAGAGTTCACGGATGTTCGCGGATTGTTTCCCCTTTTCGAGTCGGTCTTTTTGTCCGCTTCAAAGAGTTCTCGGTCGCGAAACGTGAACGCTCTCCACATTCAAGGCATACAACACATAACCTTATTTTCAAAATTTCAATGCATTGTACCGTGTGCCGTGTGTTAATATAGTGTAGGTTTATTTATATTTATACGTAAATATCACTACCTGGAATAACGACTTAGAATTACAATTTCTGGAACATTACCAAGGAGAACCTGTACTATAAGATGCCAAATATCGGTATTACAAAGACAAAAATCAAAACAATGGTTCTTGGTTTCGGATTAATAGTTTAATGGACCTAGCTATGTCTGTCTTGAAAAAGAAACATTATAATTAAAGCATATACAGTCAATGCTGCTGCTACAATTTTTTCGTCCATTTTTCACAAAGGCGCGAACACAACTGTGAACATTGTGAATGTGGAGATGAGGTTCTAGGCCGTGACGGTCAAGGTTATTCACGGCTTGACTTCACGCCGCGAATTCGCGGCGTGTGTCTGGAGCCGGCTTAACTATTGTTTGAGAAATAACTGGAAAATATACACTAAAACAGCTTAGATTTGAATTCCGATTAGTTGCTTTAAGAAGTGTCAATGTCAGTATGACACTAATAGATGCGTGATATTCAAAACAGTTAATTTAGCGAGTGATTAAAGGGACTAATTAATTGAAGTTCAAAGTAGTGGCTCTAACTATTCTTTGAGAAATAACTGGAAAATATATACACTTCACATCTTAGATTTGGATTCCGATTAGTTGCTTTAAGCAGTGTCAATGTGAGTATGACACTAATAGATGCGTGATATTCAAAACAATTAATTTAGCTAGTGATTAAAGGGACTAATTAATTGAAGTTCAAAATAGTGGCTCTATCTATTCTTTGAGAAATACCTGGAAAATATATACACTACACATCTGAAATTTGGATTCCGATTAGTTGCTTTAATCAGTGTCAATGTGAGTATGACACTAATAGATGCGTGATATTGAAAACAATTAATTTAGCTAGTGATTAAAGGGACTAATTTAAGTTCAAATTAGTGGCTCTAACTATTGTTTGAGAAATAACTGGAAAATATATACACTAATACGTCTTAGATTTGAATTCGGATTAGTTACTTTAATTAGTGTCAATCTCAGTATGACACTAATAGACGCGTGATATTCAAAATACTCAAATTAGCGAGTGACTAATGGAACTAACTAGAGTTCGAAGTAGAGGCTCTAATTATTGTTTGAGAAATACCTGGAAAAATATACACTCAAACATCTTAGATGAATGCGGATTAGTTGCTTTAATCAGTGACAATGTCAGTATGACACTAATAGATGCGTGATATTGAAAACAATTAATTTAGCGAGTGATTAAAGGAACTAATTGAAGTTCAAAGTAGTGTCTCTAACTATTGTTTGAGAAATACCTGGAAAAATATACACTAAAACATCTTAGATTTGAATTTCGATTAGTTGCTTTAATCATTGTCAGTGTCAGTATGACACTAATAGATGCATGAGATTCAAAACAATTAATTTAGCGAGTGATTAAAGGAACTGAGGAGTTCAAAGTAGTGGGTCTAACTATTGTGTGAGAAATAACTGGAAAAATATCTAGATTTGTGTTCTAATGATTTTTGAGATTACTCAGGCTTTTTTCAAAATTGCCTAGGTTTTTATTTCGGGAGAGGCGAGTCGTTAACCGATACCATTTGGATAAAAAGTCCCTAAGGCGCAAAGTTCCCTATGAGTCGGTAGTAACATTTCACTAGTCGAACGAATAATGGTACGATAAAAAGGAACAATATCTTTCAGATACCCCTGAGTTTTATACCAACCACCGTCTTTGAAGACCTGGACCAGTTTTTGTTCAGTAATTGTTGGCAGGCTGAATAGATTTAATAGATCAGACGAGGGTCGGTTTTAACAAGTCTTATTTAATTTGGCAATACGCATGCGCGAAGCTCTTACTTCGGTCTATGTAGATTCTAGACGTAAGTGAAAATAGGGATATGAAAAATAGTCCTAATAATCAAACATGATTTAGGCTTTCCGGTCTGTAAAATAATTCAAATATTGCAGAAAGTTACAGGTCTGAAACAATGAAATTATGAGTATGAAAAGCTTTCTAAGCCGTTTCTTCCATTTACTTTGCTCTCTAAGTTAACTTCTTCACTGAAATGAACCGAAGAATAGCTACTCGAACATTTTTATGTTGGTTCTGTTTCAATTAAAAACCTCCAATCTTATATTCCGTTCATATTATCAAACCCACCTGTAAATATTTATTTATATTTCAATAGCTTTGCCTGTTGAAATATTGACAAAAAAAATCAAGGATGAATTACCAATTTAGTTAAAAACCGTTATACGCCAATCAAAAGTCCAAACCATTGGCATCTGCTGAAATCGATTGTTGTTATTCAACAGGCTCTTTTCTTGTATGTTTATGTCTAAACAAGAGACCATAGTTAAATCTTGATATCATCGCCATCATAGAACTATTGTACTAACATTATATTGCCTATTTTTTATGTTTCTATCAAGCATTTGGCAACCGCATAACTATAGGTTGATAACACTCGAGAAATTTCGATTTCTTTTCCTTGATTTGTTTTTTTCTTGTGTTACACAATCATACCTGATACAAACAGCTTGAATAACTGCACCCATTAAGATTCAACACTGGGGGGCATTAACTCTGCTTCATTAAATAGCTTCTTCGCCAGCACTTTCTTCTTTTTTGTTCGACTGGATGATGGACTGTGCGGGTAATTTATTTTTGCTGTACCGGATGATTCAAATAAAACTTGGTTGAACTTTCAGATCTCACAGCTAGGTGTATTAGTAATTAAGTGTGGGGCATTTAATTATGCGTCATAGTACTTCCCGAGTAATTTATTTACCGCCTTTAAATGAAGATTTTGTTAGGTATGATGTGAACCTACTTTAGTGGTTGGTGTACTTGCGCCTTTAAAAGTCGGTTTGACAATCTCTTCAAAAGCGTTTGGTTGATATTGAGTTTGGTCCTTATTTTTTTTTTTTGCGACACTGTATCAGTAGGTACCTGTTTACTTTGGTGATAAGAAGTAAATAAACTGCATATTATCTTTGCCTGTAATTGCATCTATATTACTTGGTATTCTCCTGCATTTTCCATGGGAATTTTTTGCATAGGAAGTATACACACGCCGAAGATGTTTTTTTATTGTTCGCTATCATTTTAAAGACCTCAGAACAACAGCAGGAAATGGCATGAAAGTTTCTATTTCATTACTAAGATATCGTATTTATGTCTTTTACTGTTGGATTTAGTTGTACAATGGTTTACGGTAAATAATAAATTAAAGGTAAAAAGCCTTGAGCGTGTATGTGCAATTTTACTTTAAAGTTTATTGCTATACATTGAGGAATTATTATTCGTTTTATTGTTGAACACATTTTTAAAAGTGAGAAAGTATTTCTGTTAGATTTAGGGTAATCGCAGGGATTTCGACAATTTTTAAAGGATTTCAGATATTCTTTTAATGGAAACCAACACATTTGATCACTTTATACGTTTAAATGATTGATATAGTGCTTAAAACGTGTTGGTTTGAATTAAAACAAGAGAAAATCGGGAAAAAACGGTTTTCAAATTTGAGGAAGTCGAAAGGACACACGATCGAATTGATGAGCATCCCAAAATCTACCATAATGCCAAATTTCGTAAAGATCGGCGATAGTTTCAGTAACTGGAAAATTGGAATCTATCTATTTTTCCTGAAAAACCGACAAAAATACTTGGGATTCGTGTTCTACGAGCAAAAAATAGGGGGTATATTGGCATAAAAAATCCGGAAAAACAGTCCACACGTTAATACCAATAATTACCAACAAAAATGTAAGAAACCATTAATATATTATCAGAAGAAAAAGAGGAAAAACCGGCAATAGTGGCCATGTTCAAGAATTTCGACGCGATACCACCAAAGATTTCGAGAAGTCCATGTGGATATCGAATAGGATTTCGGATAGAATTTCGGGATTTCGAATCCATTTCCGATGAATTTCGGAAGGATTTCGAAAGGATTGCGCTGGATTTCGGAAGAAAATATATAACGATTCCGGGAGTGAACCGCCCCTCGGGATTTCCTACTGAACTGTGCTGCTACATTAATTTATTAGGGAAACTTTAGTTCACATTTTCAAAACTCTCGTTGTATTCTTTAATGTCATCGTCTTTATCAGTATCATTTATATCTGCAAGCTGATAAACTGTTATTATAAACATTTAATTCGAAAAATTTTCCTTTATAAGTTAGATTTTGATCAAGCGTAATTTTACACCTTGAGTGACAAAAAAATATTAGATAATTCGTCTTCAGATGGGAATCCCTATAAACCGGGGATCCCCATAATTTTTTATGCCGAATACCGTTAGAAATTTGAGGAATTGTCTCGTTTAGCTTTTAAAACAATAATTATATTGAAAGCAGATTCTTGACCTGCCAGTGTCCCAATTTACGCTAAATATTATTTATAGCTTTCGCAGGGGTGACTACTCCCTTATTTTCGATTTCGTTACCTCGATTCTCTGATCTGTCTCAAAATGTTTTTTTTTCTAAGTACCTAATGGTAATATCAGAGTACAAACAATATCGAGTAGAATCACTCAGCAAAATCGTTTGATATTTTTGCATCAAATCCAAAGGCCAGCACACCTGCTGCAGCGAGCAGTCTGTCCCGAGAGATTCAAAAAGTATTCGCTGATGCAAAATTATTTCCTCGGTCATTATTTCAACGCGACCGGACAGTACACAATCTCATGCTCAGGGCGTTTGCACACTGATTGAAGTTGAGGCCTCTTGTCCCACGTAGCCCAGCCACCGCAGGTCACGAACCAGATTGATCCTGATTCGCTCCGACGCAAAACACTGTTGGCGAAATTGGAAATTTGCCTCCAGTGAACTTACCGTATATTTATTTATACCGGGGGAATACTAGGGTGTGTGTATAGGTGTCACGTTTAGTGTTGAAATTGCGGTTTTCACGAACTTCTACTTTTTTCGTCGAAACGAAATAAGTCGTAATTAAAATTTTGATAGCCTGAAATACCCCTCGTATTTCAGGTATCTGACAAGTTATCAATGAGATTATTTGTTTCTTTTGCGGCCTAAGCTCGGATCACCTTGCAATCAAGATGTGCCTGACTGGCGCGGCGTCAGGCGGCCGGAAGCCATTGGGACAAAGATCTCATACAGAAATCTTGATTGGGGGGCGTTCCGGGACAGGTTAAACGAGATGACAGCCATCCCTAGGCAGATCGAGTCCGTCCAAGACTTGGAGGCCGAGGTCGATACACTAACCCGCAATATCCAGCGCGTCAGGGACGCTATGTGCCCGGTAGTCAGGAGGCAATCTTTTTTAGAGACGCTTCCTGACGAAATCCTAAACCTGATTAATTTTCGGAACCGTATCAGGCGCAGATGGTAGAGAAATTGTGCCCCTAACGATAAACGAAAAACCGACGCTCTGACGGATCAAATCAGGAGGAAGATCCGTAGTCACAGAGACGCGGTTTGGATGAGCTTCGTGAATGGGCTCGGTGCGGCGGACGGTTCGCTGTGGAAGTTAGCGCGACAGGTCCGCAATACTAAAGCGCAAATGCCTGCCATTCGTAACAATGGACAGTACTATGTAGGCGACGTAGATAAAGCTGAAGTATTTGCGGACTTTCTCGCTGATATTCACAGCGAAATACCGGACACCGTACCATTGCAGGCCCATGTCACGGAGCAAAATTCTAAGTTTTCTGGAAGATCATATTCGATACCGCCCTCTGTGATGGATAAACTTCGTGTGAGTCCGTCAGAGATACGTGGTGTTCTCCGCCGTCTGCCAAAAGATAAGGCTCCGGGACCTGATCAAATCCCGTACCTACTCCTCAAAAACCTTCCCTCCAAGACCATTGTACACTACATGCACATAGTGAACGCCGTACTTCGTTTGCAACACTTCCCTAGTTCCTGGAAGGTTGCACACGTGGTACTTTTCCCTAAGCCCGGGAAGGATCCTAAAAGTCCCGCATCTTATAGACCGATCTCAATACTTTGAGCAGCCGAGAAGCTCTTGCTGCCCAGGATCAATGAGGCAGCCTCGAACCGTCAAGTACTGCCTGCGGAGCAGTTTGGATTCCGTGGCGGGCATAGCACAAATATGCTCGCTGCGAGAATCGTACAGGAGATCCTTGACGGATTCAACATGAGGCATAGCACGTCTCTACTGCTCCTGGACATAGAGAGAGCGTTCGACCGAGTATGGCACGACGGGCTGCTGTATAAGCTCTTTACGGAGCTGAGCTTTCCGTTACATACAGCAGCAATGATCGCGTCATACTTGGCCGGACGTACCTTCTCGGTACGCGTCCACAATTCAGTCTCGACTTCGAGACCGATAAAAGCGGGGGTGCCTCAAGGAACGGTACTATCACCGCAACTTTTCAGATATTATATAGCAAACCTACCGTCCCATCCCGATACTTCCCTGGCGTTTTACGCCGATGACACCGCCATCTATTCCCATGCCTTCACCGCACAGGAGGCAGTTGACAACCTAAGCGCACATATGGAAAGTGTCCTAAATTTCTATAGTGATTGGAAAATTCGTTTAAACCCCAATAAAACGGAGTTAGTAATATTCACTAGAAAAAGGACTAATATAGCAGCACGACCAATCAGAATACAACACACCCTCATCCCTCCCAAACTCCATGCTAAATATCTAGGAATCTATCTGGACAGGGCCTCAACTTTTGCCGCCAACTGGCGTACATACAAGAAATGCACCATTGTATTTTCGAAAAGTTGAGGCCTCTTGTCCGGGCGGTTCCTATTTAAGTCCCGGCAACAAAATCATTCTATATAGGTCTATCATAAGGCCATTCCTGCTGTACGGGGCGCCTGTCTGGTGCTCAGTCGCGGAATGTCATAAAAAAGGGATTCAGGTTATTCAGATACAGATACTTAAGGGCGGCCTTCTCGGCAGGGCTGCGCACCCGGATCAGCGACTTGCATGCTTGGTCAGGCGTTGAATACGTTAATGAATATGTCGATAGCCAGGCATGTAAGTTCTATGATCTGGGAGTGCGCGGTTCAACGAGGACCGCTAACCTAGCGACCTTGAGATATGACCCGCGGGACGTGCCCAGACATGGCCCGGTACACAGGAAAACTACGGTGTACTACCTGCAACCCAGGCCTCCTTAGACGATGGGCCTATTCCTATCCCTGATCCTAAAAGTCCTGTCAAATTCCCCCTTTTGTGCCCCTTGGACTCTGGAGAAATCGAGATCTACCAGGAGCACAGTCAACCCATCCTAACCCACTAACTAGACCCCATAGAACACGCTCCGCTCATCTCGCCGTTTTAGCGAGGTGGTCCGGGCATGCTAAGGGACATAAATCCGGTATATATATCGTCACCGACACCAAACGCAAGCAGTATACATACTGCGATCGAGTTGCCTCTTGTTCCCCTGTTCCGTGCAGGCGAATTACGGCTACACGTAGCCAAGCATTATGATGTTTGGTTGCAATTCCCACCTTACTGAGACGGCCCTTTTTGGTGTGATGTCTTGTGTGTTGTATGTTGTGCCGTCCCCTATAAACCAAAGAAACGTGGAATGGGTTTTTTCACAGTGTTTTCCCCATGTTGCCTTTTCCCTCATCTTCCCTCTCCCTCTCCTCAAAACAAGCCATTTATTTTCTTTTTCATGCTAGATGCAATCTATTCACGCAACATCATTGAAGGGCTCAGCCCAAGTAATGTAGTTCAGTCACTTGAGGGCCACTGAAAATATACTGCGAAACATAGCTGCCGACTTCTGTTAGGCGTGGCGTGGTTGAGGTGCCATTAGTGCCATTATGCTACCTTTCTAGACTTAAGCTATGTATAGTATATTGTAGGTGAAATGTTATTGAAGATTATTGAAATAAATGTATTAGTAGTATGTAGTTTTGCGTATAATCTAGGAGTGTAGTTAGTTTTTTTCTGGAACAGCACATTTTGGCATAATAAATCAGTTGTGCTTTTTTAAATGGAGCGCCCTGTATTAAATATGCTGCTTTGATAAAGCTGGACTTGGGCTTTCCAAAAAAATGCAACAAAATGTTTTTTTTTTTCTGGGTAATGGTAATAACTGTGTGGTTAAGAAGTGAATAATTTTTCTTCCATACCTATGACAACTTGAAATTTTTCCCAGGCACTAAATGAGTGGCAGGAGTCTTTATTCTAATTTTCTTGGTTACCTATTTTATTGATAAATATTAACGTTTTGAATACCTTACGTATCTTTGTCTGAAGTTATGAATTAAAAGTAATGTTGCGATTTTCCGGCTCTGACAAAATTACAACTTTTACTATTTTAAACTAATACTCTATTCATTATCACTGTAAACAATTAAACCCACTAAACTACTCTTATAAATTTACAACTAATAGCTCTTTACAATTCAACACTCAATGATTGCCTAACTACAACACGCGTTCTGCCCGCTATTTATATCCAGTTTAAAATATATCGCGAATACTCCGGACAAAGCGAGGCCTCTATGTATTATTCTGGAGTTATTTCGTTTACTATTTTTTGTCGGATATTGTTAGTCTTTTCCTAATTTGTTTTTTTCATATTCCTCTAAAATATGCGTACCATTAATAAATAATAATAAATATAGATATGAAATGGTGAATTCGCCGGAGAACACTTTGTTATTCTAGACCTTCTGTTTTTAAAAATTTTCGTGGCAACGCTACTTTTATCGTATACGGTTGGTATAACATCCGCTTTGCTTAAGAAAGGATGCATGATGCCGGGGAAATACTAGGGCGTGTGTACATTTACTAAAGAGCAAAAAGGAAAGCTGTTCGAGTACAGAGTCCTATAGTTTTTTTTTATTCCTTAGAAAGTGTCTGAGGCTTAGCGAAGGCGGTCGCTTATGCGGCTAAAGAGAGAGTTACACATCATTATTATTATTATTATTATTATTATCAATTAATGAATAACATGGTTAAACTAAATTTTTTTAGCATTTATAAGTTTTAAATTTTAACGACCACCCTGGGAGCCTTTTATGTGCATTGCCTTTTATAGCTTTGATGTCTCGTCAACGTTATCTTTTTACCAACCTGTTTTGCTTCCACTTTCACCTTATTGAATCGACTACATATTATCTGTAAAATCGGTTGTTTTTGTCGTTTTGGTTAAGACACCCTCGAAATTCGTTGTCCTCTTTAACTTGTGCTTGCCCATTTTAGTCTGAATGAAGTTTTCAGAAACTCAGTTTTGTAGGACTTGTTTTGTCTGGGCAACCTTAGAATTTTTCTAATTGTAGAAACAGGAAGGTCTGTCTGCACATATTAATTAATTCAAGGGTTTTTGAATGAGAGTGTGGGTTATTGACAATAAAGATATATTTAATTTTGTGTCGATGTTAGGTAGCTGGGATAATTAGGCACGATACTTGGTACTGCACTGAAGTATTAAAAATAATTGCCAACAAAATTAAAATTTGTATTTGTGCTCCACAATTAGGGTTCTAGCTGGTTGTAGCCCTTTCAGTTTCATTGGGCCTAAAGTGGAGTTAACACATCTAAAATATATATTTTCTTTAATTGTCTGCTTTAGACCAAGACCTCGGTCAAGACAGTCATTGAATACAATACAACCACCCTAGGAGTAAGATAAGCAGGTATTGCAAAGCATTTTTTAGTAGGGAAAAAAATAGAAAAATGACACAATTAATTAATATTATATGTTGTGCACGTAATGTTAGGCACAGCCTTTCACAGTGCAGTGTTTATGTCTAGTCACTGTCTATCAAATAGAAAAACAAAATTGACCTGAGCATTCTTGGTTGAAACGAATGATTCTTACCTCCTAATTGAATTTAACCACTGCTGTCTCAATTAACTCTCTGGAAATGAAAAAATTGCCACTTCTCTACATTTGGGAACACAACAGATTATTATACACAATAATTATTTAAATAAAAAATCAATGTTCTCAACTAAGCGACTAAACTTAAATCAAAGCTTAAACACACTTTAATTATTACAACACTTACCTAAAACCACCCTAAAATCCTTAATCAATATTCAATAATGCTACAAATAAAAATGTTTAGGTATCCTAAGTAAAACTGAAGTATTAAAATCAACACACAAAATAGAAACCTTAAGTGCTGCTTCAGACAGACAACACAGTATGGGAAAAATTCAGTTAGGTATTTTAGATATTACTAGGTATTATCAGCTTTGAAATGATAATAGATATTTGTGGAAACACCTTGTACCAGAGAAATCAGCCCTAACTATAGAATATAAGTATTTAATTGTATAATGTAGAATAATTAGGAAGTATAGTGTAGTGTAGTAGGGTTAAGAGTCTGTTTTCACGAACACAGGGTAATGTCCTTGCTATTACAAATAAATTAGCCGCTTGGTATAAATTGTTCACTACAATGCACAAACTTTACAATTTTAGACATATTTTATATTAAAAACTCGAAATATACCGTTTACAGCATTTAGTTTTGGTCCCAACTCAGGAGGCCATATTTATTGGCTACTGCTTTTTTAGTTTCAGGACCTTCTAGTCCACAGGATGCTGATGTAGGTAAATGAACAGGTCCACGGACGTCGTTTTCCATTTGATTTAAGCCGATAAAGCCCAACTACCAGGCGAGCGCAATCATTATGTACTTGAACTGAAATCACCCTTCATTGAAGGGCTTTCACTTCCCTACATTCGTACATGGCGGCATGTCATCCCACATGTGAAAGGTAGTCAGTTGACTTATCTATATGCAACATAAGAATTTATCGGGCTGTACCAGCTTAAATATTACACTTGTGTCAAAGTGTAGCTGTTTCCGATAAAGCACTTTAGACGGTCTTTTCCTGTATCGTGAAGTCACGCCACCTCAGGGCGGTCAGACATTATCGATTGCTATAAAAGTAAAATTGTTTTGCTATTCCTATTTTCAACTTTACACGAAAGCAATTTATCATACCGTCCCGTTTTATTTGAATGAAAATAAAATTGCTTAATTAGTTCGTGTATTTGTAACTCTTCAGTGAGGCCTTGGAATCTACTATTTTTGTTTATCTTACTGTGTTTATTTGCAAAGAATCATGGCATTCAAAAATATTATTGACACTAATTGTAAAAGTTATTCGAATGAATCATTTGCTGACCATTTTTATGTCGTTTACAAAGAGCTGTGGGGTATAGATCGCTGCGGGTCTAACCCTAGGAAATTGTCCACCAAACCAAATTTTACACATTATGTCTTATGTGAAAGAAATCTCATAGGATACTATTACCAAATCTCACAGCCGCAAGATTCTCAACAGGTTGAATCTGTCGAATGCCTTTGGTAGGCACATCAACAACTCCAGAGATTCATCAACCAAATTTTACACATTATGCCTTGTGTGAAAGAAAACTCGTGGAATATTATCACCAAATCGCATAGCTCCTAGGTTCTTGACTAGTAGTCTCAGGTGGATCCTGTCAAATGCCTTTGAAAAGGCATTATATGCAGTCAACTTGATGGCCAGTTTTAAACGCAGTGATAACCTGGTGCTGCTTCTGATCAATACTATTCCTCTCTAGCTATTCTTTTACAGGTTCGTGAAGGTTTAATTTGAGAGACCTATTATTCTACATTGATCTTTAATTTTACAGAGTTCGTCGTCGTCGTCAGAAACTTACTATAATGAATGAATGATATATAGGAAGCTCAAGAACTTTTGTATAACCCAAAAATTGCCGCAAGACAACAGTAGTTAAAATATGACGCAATTAAAACGAAAATAAATATAGAATATCATCCTCAGGCGAAGTCACGTCATCTTTTATTATACATATTTTTTTAACAGCAGAATAATGTTACGATGAGCAATAAATCACTTGACATATCATTTCACCAATATGTTGATAATAAGAAAATTAAACATTCTGGATTTGCATTGAATGGCTGATGATTAAATCAATGTCAATTCATAAATGTTATGAGTACGGATTGTTTTGACCAAATTAACATATATAGGGTGCCTCCCATTATGTCTGCACTATTGCTAACTCAGTTATTATTAGAGCTACCACGTTGGTTAAATTATCAAACTATTAGCATTTTCTCCGGAGAAACAATAATTGAATATTACATTTTTGTGTTATATTGTTATAAAATGTACTATTTTTAATGGGACACCCTGTATAATATTTCCCCACGGGTCGGTCGCAAACGAAAAGTACCTATACTGAATTGGCGTACAGTTAAAAATGGCGAAGTTACGACCATCTTTTACTTTTTTTCAAGTAGATTATGGAATTCCAAATTAAAAGAAAATAATACTAAGATGGGATAAAAATCTATTTTATAGAACTAATAAATAAAAAAAAAGCAGTTTACATTATGTTAGCAAATAAATCACCATTTTGTTGTATGCATTTTCGTACACATTTAAGCACACGCTTTGTCGCTTTCGAAATGGTCCTACCGCCCATAAATGCTATATTATTCTAATATTAACTTGAAGTTCTTCCACGTTTGCCTATTTAGTCTTGTATCCCAAAACTAGGAATCGAGTCTGCAGATCTGCACCGTTTGTGGCTATCCACAACTGTCTTGAAACATCCTCCCTAGTAATATACCTACGTCATTAAATTCTAAATAAAGCGTCTGATTTTGTAGTAAACAAAATTAAAATGCCTCGCCGACACTTTCTAGACAAGAAGCCGTGAAACTAAGAAAAGCAGTAGCCAATGTGGCCACCTACCTGGGGCCGAAACTAAATGATGTAAAGGACATATTTCTCGTTTTTTATGTAAAATATGTTTAAAATTGTGGCATTTCCACATTTACAATGAACAATTTATACAAAGCAGGTAATTTATTGTGTTAATGGCAAGGACATTGCCCTGTGTTCGTGAAAATAAACTCTTAACCCTACTACACTTCCTACGCGCGACGCCATCTTAGATTTAGATATCAGGCTTTCTTGTTTAGAAGGTGCTGGCCTAGTCAAATATTCAACTTTTTTGTTTTGGAATTCCATTGCCTACTTGACAAAAAGTAAAATATGGTCGTAACTTTGTAACTTTGAACTTTGGGCTGATGGTGCCTAGGAACTTTTTTATTTAGATGCTTATAAATACGACTGATCCGTATGATATATTCAGGATATTCCATTAAAAAAATAGTACATTTTTCAAAATAGCTCTGTCATTTTAATCAGCGGAAAAAATGCTAATATTTTGCTGATTTATCCAACCTCGCAGCTCTAATAATATCTGAGTTAGCAATAGTGCAGACTTAATCGGAGGCACCCTAGTCAAATTTATAAGAATAGATAAACCGACTAACCGTGAAGATGTTTTAAATGCGTTATGAGTATATTATGATATTTTGAAGATTTCTTTGAATACCTAAAAGTACACTACTACTAACAATAAAAATGCAAAACTAGTGTATTTATTGATACGTGCATGAAAATACGTATATCCACTTGCCTATTGAGATTTTTTGATGTGAATCTAACATAATAATAATTTCATTAAAAAAAAGCATATTTCAGTTGTGTTCAAAGTTTTCATTATTATTCACGACAGGTTATTTCGAGGCTAAAAATCCACGTTTTTTGAGTTCATATTAAAACGGTTTACATTCAGCAAAACAGATTCTAAGAGGGTTTTTTTATTCATCCTTTTAGCTGCAAGAAAAGTTAACTTTAGTAATTTTGGGGTACGCTTCTCAATCTGTTGCTTGTAGTTGACTATTTTTCAGTGCAGTGATTTCCATTAAAATTGTAGAAGTAGTTAAATATGAAATTACTAATATTTATTTTGATTATTAATTTTGTCGCGTAAATTCTTCCCGCAGTTTTCGGAATGGACGGACGTCTTTGATATACCCATCATGATAATTCAACGGGTACTTAACACCGTCATCTGACTAGACCGACATAACGCTTATTAATTAAGACAGCAATAATTTTGTAAAACATACACATTTTCGACCATAATCGTGTACTTTCCCACGGCCTTTTCTAAGCACATTTTACTTTGTTTATCTCTCGAGCTGCAGAATACGCGATACTGATTAGGAAACAAAAATGTGAACTGGTCGAACATTCAAACACGCCTTCGCGAACACCAGACTTAGCAAGAAAACATATTATGTCTAACGGCGACTTAGCTTTAACCCACACCTTGGCTGTGAAAATTCCTGTAGAATTCGAAATTAATGTTCAGTTTAGATTGCATATTGCTTTCCCCTCGTTCATCACTACTAACTATGCGGGAAAGGTGCAACTTATGGCACGATTAAGTATGTAGAAAGACAAAACATCCTTGGCTTTCTTGCTTCCGAAACTATTGATATTTGCAACATTATCTGTGAGAAAATGCATACCAAGCGCACACATATGAACTCATTTAAGCTGGGAGTTCCACCGTACCTAAAAGGATCTCTGATGAACCCGGAGTTCTGGCCTGATGGGGTTACGGTGAACCTTTTTATCAATCTTCAGCGCCTTCACAAATCTCCAGCTTATCCAAAGGAGGGTTAGTTAACAAGGTATTTTGTAAAAATCACTTAAAAATTTTTTATGCTAATTTTCAAGGTATTAGAGGAAAAATCTCCGAAATTCAAATAATTTTTAAATAAACCTAATATAAATTGTTTATGTATAACTGAACACTGGCTTGGTTCTGATGAACTCTCTACCATCAAAATCAATGGTTTTGTTCCTGTGGCGGGGTTCAGTAGATCTACAAGAATGCGAGGGGGTGTGGGTATATTTCTGAAGGAGAATTTAATATTTGAAGATCTTAATCTATCTAAGTTTTGTATTGAAAAGCAGTGTGAAATAACTGGCATCTATTTAAAATCCTTAGGTACTATAATCCTAACTGTATATAGATCCCCAGATAGAGATTTGAATACATATCTCGATGTCCTATCCCTAGTGTTTGATAAAATCATCTTTTCACCGTTCACTATTGTTATGGGTGACTTTAATGTCCACTATGAAGTTCCGAATAATAGAGGGGTTGATTTTCTAAACTTTTTGTTTAATTCTTATGACCTGTATCATACTGTAAATTTTCCTACTAGAGGCAATGCGTGTCTCGATAATGTTTATGTCAATTTTGATAGGTGCAATCTACATGTAACACCATATGATTTGCAGGGACTCTCTGATCACCAAGGTATAGTTTTTGATACTTCCATACAATTGCAACCTAAAATGAGTTCTCGCATCACATATAGGTCAATTACTGATCAGGATCTTGCAGCACTTTTTCAGCACTTCCACTCCTTTAATTGGAACATCATTTTGGGTGGTACTGAGCATATTGAGGTCAACTGAAACATCTAATGGATTGCTGTCTGCCAACTAAAACTCGTTTGGTTTTGGAAGGTCCTTCCCGGAAGAAAATAGAATGGTTTGACAATGATCTTGAGGAGATGAGAGAAAGGCTCCGTTCTTTGTGTGTCATCAATAACCATAGTCCTATTTTGGTACCTAAATCCATGATCACGGATTATAAAAGGCAATACCGAGCGGAAATCACCAACAAAAAGAAGGCTGCACATGATAGGTTTATAAGCGGTGCATCCAACAAAACAATGGCTATGTGGAGTATTATAATCACAGTCTAATAATAATGCATTTGTCACAGACGGGGCTAGCCTTGATGCCCACACTTTCAATGACTTTTTTGTCAATATTGCCAGTGAGGTTATTGGAGCTCTGCCACAGTCTCAAAGCTTGTTTTCTGACTACTTGGTGGGTGATTTTTCCGCTGGTGGTGGTTTTGCCTTCACAGAGGTCACGCGTGATATGGTTCCAGAAACAATCTCTAATCTCAAAAATAGCAATAGTTCTGATTGTCATGTTATTTCATCAAAGATTATTAAGCACATCATCATATCTCCACTTTTAACTATATTATTTAACCAGTGTTTTCGTAGCAGTTACTTCCCAGCAGTGTTGAAGATGGCCAAGGTGGTTCCAATTATTAGAATAAAGGTAGTCCCGATAGTGAAACCAACTATAGGCCTATTTCATTATTGCTTATCATCTCAAAAATCCTTGAGTCTCTAATGAAAGATCAAGAAGCTAATAACATCTTCTCTCAAAGTCAGTTTGGTTTCCGAAACAAAAGGTCGACCTCCTTGGCTATTAACAAGCTTACTGAATTTATTGCACTTTGAGGACCGACATGACACCTATGCTTCCTTTCTTGATCTTACAAAGGCTTTTGATTGCATTTCTCATAATATACTCTACAGCAAACTTAGCCACTATAACTTTAATCAATCTAGTATTGCCTTTATTGAGTCCTATTTGAGTGGGGACAGAAGACAGTATGCTTATTATAACAATATTTCTTCAGATAGTAAACCAATTTTGCATGGTGTACCACAGGGTTCAGTATTGGGGCCACTGCTGTTTCTTATCTACATTAATGATCTTCCTACTGTGTGTGACAATGTAAATCAATTGCTTGTTCTGTTTGCGGATGATACAACTTGCCTTCACCAGTACTCTCCATCGGATAATATCCAAGTCACTGTCGAAACTGCCCGAGAACGGGTTGTAGACTGGTTTCTGGCAAATAGTTTAAGCTTGAACGCTAGTAAGACCCAAAATCTGAATTTCACTCTAAGAAATAACCATTCCACTCTACCTTCTGAGGAATCTGTTAAGTTTCTGGGTGTTTACCTGGACCCCGGACTCACATGGGAAACGCATATTAATAATCTTAGCTCCAAACTTTCAAAGATTACTTATCTTATTAGAGGTCTGTCAAACTGTGTTTCTGTTAATACACTTTTGACTGCATATCATGGTTATTTTTTTTTTCGAATATGTCTTATGCAGTTCTAACTGGGGTTATGCTCCTGGAGCTGCCCAAATTTTTAAACTGCAACGTACATGTATCAGGATTGTTTCAGGACTTAAGTATACAGGGTGTCCGGAAATAGCATCGCCAAATTACAGAGGGTGATTCTACATAAGAAAACATAAACATTTTTTCATATGAAAATGGGTCCGAAAATGCATAGTTTCCAAGATACAGGGTGTCAAACTTTTTATAAAAAATCAGTTTTTTGTTAATATCTTAAATATGATGTTACTGATTTTGTTGAAATTTGGCAGGGTTATCTGTAGTAATAAGGGGCTCATTTAGCCGTAATTAAATATAAAATATAAAGTCCAGTGGCGTCCCGGAGGGCATCATACCGAATATTATTGACAAAAAAAGTGTGCGCCGCTAACTTTTTCAAACATTTTATATTTTTTTCGTATTAAGCAACTAAAAATACAATATTTTTGATTCTCGAGTTGTTCTCGTATCTTGCTTCGTTTTCGATAAAAAAAAAAATAAAAACCGGTTTATTACATTTCCAAACTTTTCTGATAAAATCGATATTTTTATTTATATCTTAAATATGCTCTTACCGATTTTGTTGAAATTTAATAGGGTTATCTGTAGTAAATGAGCCGTCTATCATTTAGCCTTAATTAGATTAAAAATATAATGTCCAGTGGCGTCCCGGAGGCATCATACGGAATATTATTGACAAAGAAATGTGCGCCACTGACTCCTTTAAACATTTGATATTCTTTTCGTATTAAGCAGCTAAAAATACAACAATTTTGTTTCTTGAATTGTTTTCGTATCTTGCTTCGTTTTCGAGAAAAAAATAAAAACCAGTTTATTACATTTCTTTAGGGCACCAAATTCTATATCAAACGCTGTAATAAACTGGTTTTATTTTTTTTTTCTCGAAAACGAAGCAAGATACGAAAACAATTTAAGAAACAAAAATGTTGTATTTTTAGTTGCTTAATACGAAAAAGATATAAAATGTTTAAAAGAGTCAGTGGCGCACATTTATTTGTCAATAATTTTCGGTATGATGCCCCCAGGGACGCCACTGGACATTATATTTTTAATCTAATAAAGGCTAAATGAGCCGCCTGTTACCGCAGATAACTCTATTAAATTTCAACAAAATCGGTAAAAGCATATTCAAGATATAAATAAAAATATCGATTTTATCAAAAAAGTTTGGAAATGTAATAAACCGGTTTTTACTTTTTTTTATCGAAAACGACGCATGATACAATACAACTCGAGAATCAAAAATATTGTATTTTTAGTTGCTTAATATGAAAAAAATATAAAGTGTTTGAAAAAGTCAGCGGCGCACACTTTTTTTGTCAATAATATTCGGGATGATGCTCTCCGGGACGCCACTGGACTTTATATTTTTAATCTATTTAAGGCTAACTGAGCCCCTTATTACTACAGATAACCCTGCTAAATTTCAACAAAATCAGTAAAATCATATTTATGATATTAACAAAAAACTGATTTTTTATAAAAAGTTTGATACCCTGTATCTTGGAAACTATGCATTTTCGGACCTATGTTCATATGAAAAATTTTTCATGTTTTCTTATGTAGAACCACCCTCTGTAATTTGGCGACGCTATTTCCGGACACCCTGTAGCGACTGCTGTAGACATAAATTTCTTGAATTTGAGCTCACATTTCCTTGTATTTTTATTCTTAATTGTGTTAACTTCATAAAACAAAACATTCAACATTTTCAAACCCATGGTGACATTCACACCTGCTCAACCAGAAATAGAGACAGACTTGTGCCTGGTTTCCATAGATTGGAGAGAACTAGGCGCGGCTCTGATCACTATGGAAATAAATTCTTTAATGCTTTACCCCCCACATTAGGAACTTGGATGTTAGGGATTTTAACAGAACTATTAAACAATATGTTGTTGGGCATTCTTTTTATACGTTTCAGGAATTCTTGCTAAGTGATTTTAACCTTTAATTGTGATAGATACTGTCGCCCAATTTTAACTTATGTGTATTCATGTTATTTTTTAACTTAAGTAAATATTTGTGCCCAGCATGTCCATTTTGTATGTTTCAATAGCTAGTATATATTTTTATGTTAGTGTGTCTGTTAGGTAGGTACCCTTTTTAATCCACTGTTCATTGACATTTGTAATGTATTTTAGAATATTTTTAGTCAGTAGTGTGTTTGGCATTTGATATCTATGTATATGTTTTTGATGACTTGATGACTTGTAAAAGCAATTTTTTGTAATATTACCAATAATAAAATCAAATCAAATCAAATCAATGAGATCCGGCTATGATAGGTAAGACGTGGAAGCATCATGGAAGTACAGAAAATGAAATAACATTTTGTAAATAGGTTATTAAATATT
This sequence comes from Pissodes strobi, assembly GCA_016904865.1. Taxonomy (NCBI): domain Eukaryota; kingdom Metazoa; phylum Arthropoda; class Insecta; order Coleoptera; family Curculionidae; genus Pissodes; species Pissodes strobi. The sequence continues at coordinate 26,436 of JAEQML010056717.1, forward strand.
TTTTTCTACGAAAATTTGCACACGGAAAACTCGCTCTGAGTGGAATCCGAACATGATGTGTGCGAAACACTTTGCACACGGATATCTCTCTCCATTCTCGTATCATTTTTGCTGGGTTTTGTCACAACAACCTCAAAAATCCGCAAGATTTCAAGTAAGTTGTGCTCCAGAAGAACCGTCACGGTTTTGTTGTTTTATTGACTAAATACCTCAAAAAATTGCTATTTGAAAAGATTTTTGCAACAGGAGAACGACGACTGGCAACACATCAGCAAAATTATTTTCTATCCCAGAAAACACATACAGCGATTCCTGGTGTAATTTACATTAAATATTGGTTCTTTTTTGTCATTTGCTCTATTTTTTGTTTCATTTGCAGTCGTAGAAAAGGTATAATAATAAACTCGTTCGAAAACCTCTCTGCACATGCCTTCGACTTGCACAATTGTTTCACTCGTGTGCAACGAGCCGTTTTCGAAACTTTTTGTTTAATATACTATTAAGGTCCAGAATTAGAAGTTTGCCAGATTTTCTAATATCCCATCTGACTTTTAACATTTAAGTAGTGTAACTAAAGTTGGTATTTATTTATTATTTATATGGTGAATATACCTACATTTTGAATTTCATCAAAATTACTTCATGTTGAACTATCTTTCTTGACAAATCTCTAATGGTAACCAATCGGTTGAGTAGGCAGATTTTCGTAAAGAATTTTTCACCTGGCACTTCTCGACTACCACAAAGCCTGTTTTAGTATTGAAACATCGACATTATTGAAGTCAATGGAAAACTCAAGAATCGATACGAAATAGTCCAGTTTAATTAAAGATATCTATCAAAAATCTTCTGTCCAAGTTCAAATCATATATGTCAAGGAAATTTAGCTCTTCCAAATTGTTCACCCATGTACTGGAAGATGTTTTCCAGAAAACTGGATGAAGAAACAGGAATCAAAATGTATGGATGCTTTATGAACGATCTGAGATTCGCTAATGATATTGTCTTCATTGTGATGGACTAGATGGAATATTTTCAGCATTATTATGCTACACTACCTCAATTAAATTAAATCATTTAATTTTGTTTTGTAATTTTTTCTTTTGTTATACTTATTTGATAAAATATGTAATAAAATAAAAATTAAACTTACAAGTAACGTCTCTAAATCGTGTGTTCGAATCCAGCTAATACGTTTAATTTGATATAATTCATTCTCCATCTTTAGATAGCATTTGGGGATACGTGTTAAGAGACTATCACGCTGGAAAGGAGGTTGCATATAATCACAGACATTCTTAAATTGTAAGTCATCAATAATTTTAATGGATATATTTCTGGAGCAAATATTCCATAAATTAATTAGAATTTCAAACTAACCGAAATTATCGGTAATTTAAGTTCACATGGGTGAACATTCATAGTAAGTAACCGATTCGTGTACATTCTCATGCATAAAGTTACTCTGGGCTGTTTCTAGTTATATATTATATAGATGTCTTTATCATTCGTTATTGCACTCAGCCATAACTATGAGCAACAAAAACTTGAAATTATCCCAATGGGATCGAAAGCGTTGCGTTGACGCCCAATATCTTCTCGTGGTTTGAATATAAATGAATTTTCAGCGGGCATAGCAATATTAAATCAGTCACCTGAGTGGCATTTATGAGGCTTCGAAAATGTTTACATGAAGAAAGCAAACTAGAAAGAAGGAACCTAAAATGTATAACAAAGAGTAAAGACCAAACGATTATTTAAAGAACGCAAAACTAACAACTTAAGTTTGCAATATTTGGTTAGATTTTTTACAATAATTATTCTTTTCGCATTTTTTTTATATCGCAGACCACTTGCAACACAGTACTCACAAAAAGCCAACCGAGTAGCGATTTTCCGTACCTAAGTGAAGGAAATCAGAAGAACATCCAATAAACCATATGGTTTTTTTCCCAGTCACAATAGAGTTCTGTTGAGGAAACGCACCAGATTCGAAAACATGAGTTTTTTAAAAGCTCACAAAGCTCTCAACAAGCTGAACCAATCGCTTATTTAAAACAGTGTGATTGTATGTGTTTGGTTTTCATATTAACAATTATTATTGTTGCCCCCTTAATCATTGATTGTATTAGAATCAGTGGTACCTTGGTTTTTACAAAATTTTGTCTGCTTACCGGGTTTCCCCTTGATAATGCAACATTTGTTCTAAAACAGTTATCCACAATACCCAAACATAATTTTTGCACTCGTCACGCGTTTTGCTAACCATTGTTACCATCATGAGAAGGTGATTAAAAAACAGCCACTTCGTGATGAAATTACTGAATTATTCCCTGGTTTAACTCTGGCGCGTCATGTTATTTCCATGATGTGCACGTTTTTGGATTGCTTTCAGTATGTATGTTGCAATATGAAGCACCAGATGTGTTTTGGCTTGTGACATATAGGTTTCTCGGATTTTGCCACATTTGAGGCGAAAAAAAAATCTCGAACAAAAGCACTAGAAGTATCGGCAATACACACCTGAAAATCAATTCTCGGGTGAATATATTAACTAGGAAACATATCCGTAGAACAAGAAGCCTCCGTTTCGCCCCGGCCTAACTCAAAGCGACTGATAGCCCCATTAAATAAAATCCATTTTTACATTGTAAATATTCTCCATTGCTCTCATTTGTCAGAATAGCTAAAACGTCAATTTTTAAGGAGAAATACTGTTGTCAGATTTATTCTTAGAACGTTTGTGTTGCGTTGTGTTTCATCTTCTAAAAGGTAGCAAAATTCATTAGTAAAAATGGTGCACAATGAGAGTCTGTATCTATTTCTTTCATTTGAGTCGAATAAAATTCTCCAAAGTTTGAGATTTGACACAAATTTGCAACACTACTTCACAAAAGCACTAGAAGTATAGGCAAAATCAATCAACGGGTGATTTTTTTTATGGCAGTGGCACACACACTAAAGGGAGATCTTATGGCTCTCGACGAGCGGTGTGAGGGCGAAGATGTTGATTGACACGGTTCTTGAATAGGTTGTAATTAGGGGGAACAGATGTCCTGGGAGTGAGTTCCAGTGATGCAGTGCGCCAGACAAAGGAGTTCTTGTGATGTTCTAGGTGTTTCCAGTTGTACGACGAACTGGTGCGCTCTTGGCGTATGTCGTGACTGTCTGACAGGTGCTACAAGGGGCAAATCCTGGGAGCATCTGCCGTGAAAGTATCTGTAAAACAGGGACATCTCGGGCACATATCTGCGATGTTCCAGGCAATCCAGATTCCTGGTCAACTTCGGGTCGCCGGCGAGACGCACAGCTCTCTTCTGAATGGAATCCAGCAGCTTTAGGGTGGGCTTTGGTGCGGCACCCCAGATGTGTAAGCAATATTTTAAGCACGGTCTTATTTGCGCTTTGCAGAGCAAAAGCAACTGCTGCGGTGTATACAGTTTTTTGTTGCGAAATAGCGCACCAAGCTTCTGGGAGGCTGATTTTGCGATGTTAACAAAGTGATCATGCCAGGACATATTTCTGTTGACCGAGACACCCAGCAGTCCGATTGACGAGGATGAAGGAATTGTCGATCCTGCCATAATGATGTCAGGGCCCGCCGTATTGGTCCTCTTGGTAAACGTGGCTGCTTGGGTATTTGCTGCACTTAACTGGACCAAATTTCTGTCGCCCCAAGTTTGAACCTTCTCCAGGTGTCGATATGCCTAGAACAAGAAGCCGTTTCGCTCCGGGCCTAACTCAAAGCGACTGATAGACCCATTAAATTATTTTAGTCAATTTACCTACTCCGTAATTTTTTACTATCTAATGAAAGTGACGGTCTCATTATTACGTTATAGATATCTTCCTTGTTACTGACATTAACGTCGGCACACATTACACGTTTTTTTAAATTTTCCGTTTGAACAGACTTGTAATCGATTGTATTCCTTTAGATTCGGTAATTTGGAATGTTGGGCAACCTTGTACCGGGAGCGTATATTGTTTGCCTCCGCGTTCCAGAACCAGTCGTAAATATTGCCATGCGATTGTTCAAAGAAATAAATCTGATCATCTGTGTCCCACAGAATTGATCCATGCACTATCTTACTGCCATTTCCCGATTTTTTTTTTATTCTGGGCATGGCTTGGGTTAATTTTGTTTGATTGCGCCCCATGCGTGAAGTGTAGTATTAGTGGAATGATACACATTTTCTAAATATGCACACATGCATGAAATACAAAATACCACTGTAGGTCAAGTAGGTCATCCACCTACACAATAGACACCATATTTTATAAGTCATTTGACACAAGACATTCTTAAATAATAAAAAAATATAAACATTAAATAACATAACCGTAATTACGTCAGGTGTACTGTAACCTGTAACGCGGAGGCAAACAAAATACGCGTATCGGGACGCATTTTCGTGTTAGCTACAATACCCTTCGTTACGTTTCTCCAAATATTTTAACACTTCATGCATGGCCCTCCGCTCTCTACGGGGGCTCAACGAGCAGGAACTAACCAAAGCTAACCCAAAATATGAAAAGCCTGCACATTTATATTATAGTCGAGCTATAAAAAGTCGGGATCCCGTACGCTCAATACAAATAAGCTACTGGGACCTCCCCGTTGGCTGCTATGTCCTTATCATCTGGGTAAATAGGAGTGTAAATTCGTAGTTCTGGACTAATAATATAACCTCAAAACTCGAACTTTGGGGCTTGGGTCTTTTCCGGCTCAAATTGGCTTAAACTACGCTAACCCCCTTTCTGGTGAAATTTTTTGGAAAGTCTGAGGCGTAACTAAGGGAGCAACCTTATTGCTTTGATATGCAATACGTATATGGTATATCACTAATAATCTGTAGATATGTTCTAGATTCAAGGATATTAAATTATTTCTTGTCAAAGTAAAATTTCAAGCTTGACAATGTGCATCAGCAATTTATTGTTTTGCTACTCTTAATGTTATAATAGATGTGTTCCTCGAACTGTCAAGCTTTTTCAAATTTTTTAGGGGTTTCAGCTTCTTTAGGACCACTAATTTAGCTGTCGATACTAAGAAACACACCAGGCGATCACTTCTTCAGACACATTCGGTACAAGGAAGCTATATTTTTTATATACCGTGAGACAACACCTCCTGAATGTCTCATTTCGGTTCAACTATTTTGTCGTCTTGAATGTTCAATTTCTTCAGAATTTACCGATTATGCATCGAAATAACTTATTTTTAACTAATTCCTTCACCGTTTCAACCGATTGCGACGACGGACACATCATTTTAAATGCGACAAATAATTTGAATATTGTAATTTCATAATAATTATGATGTTGCTTATTCAAGAATCATATTGCATACATTTTTTTGCCAAATTTATCTAGGGACCATCAGAATACATTTCCATTGACAATTTACAAAGACATTTTATTATTCTCGGGAATGGAGTCAGTTATTGAGAAATGCAGTCGTTTAATCAGTTTTCAGGATCATCGAAAAACGATAAAATTAAATTACTGAAGCTTATCGACTGACTTAGGACTAGTTGTAATACTTTACAAATTTTGCTGATTGATTTTCCTCCAAAGAAAATATTTTCCCCACACTTCCTCACAAAAGCAAATAAGGTATAATTCCATAAATGACAGCTATTCTGACAAACCAATTTATAATTATGTATAAGTATAATATAATTCGTCACATTGACTAGCAAATAAATATATGTAAATCATTATCGGAAGCACGAAAGCATTTAAATTAATTACACCACCATATATAAATATAATTTCGACGAAATTTCATTGTATATGTTACCGGTAAAGTATGAGTTAGGCGTTCTATATAGCATGCTCACAGGGAAGATAATATAGAATTAAGTGTAGGTGCATATTTTTGTGTTCAATTTATGCATTATAAGCGGCGTGTTAGGGTCTGCTCGGTGGACTTTTTATCTGTAATAATTATTTAAGACGAATTTTGTTACATAAATTATTATACATTGTCTGAGCATTTTATAGAACGTCAAAATTTCATATTTTGTCGATAACATAGTTCATTAATATCAATACAGAACATGTATAATTCTGTTTTCTCCCTCAACCTCCGCAATAAAAGTTATATTTTCCAATTAATATTCCAAAGAAGTTCGTGAGTATTCGGATAGCCCGCCCTCGCGAAAATCAATACAGCTCCCTCGAACGACGACGTCACAGTCACACGGTTACACGCTGTCTCCAGTGGCTGCCAATGCCAAGGCGTCTCGACGCCTATAGCGTCAGTGTCGATTCCTAAATAATTCAGGGAATTGTGCTGCCTACAATTTCAGCAAAAATAATAGAGAGGCTGGACAATAAAAGTTTGATATTATTACGAAAATAGATGGTCTTCATCTAAGGGTCAAACGGTTTTTTTTGTATATACATAGTAACATAGTAGACTTAGTTATTATTTAAGAAGATTTATGTGAATGATTAAAATCGATTGTCGATAAGCATCCAATATACGCAGTGTTGCCTACGACCTCGTACTTCATGGTGTAATTCCATGTGATATTTAAACAAATAATAAACGTTCTTTACATTCCTAGATGTCTTTAAAAAATCCTGTATTAAATTTATTTTTAATGGAATATGAACTTTTTCCTGTTACCAATCTCAACAAATTTAAGAATTATCGTTCAAGAATATTTTTAAAACAAAATATTATTTTAAGCTCCGTTTAGATTTGAATTATTGCAATTAAAGCTATAATTTTATTAATTTAGAAAATACCCTCCAAAAACAATGTGCCGAATGTTTAGCATAGTTTTTACGAGGAATTATTTGTGTGAACACAGTTGTTCCTTATGTTTCAAATTCCTCAGGACAATTTATTACAAAAGCTAGAAAAAAACTTTAAATCCGAAAGTTGAAGGAATTAAAGGATACTGCCGTAGCCTGAGTAGTTCAAAGTAGGTAGACTACGCTCTTTAAGAATTGTTTGGTTACAAGGAATTCTTAGTAAAGACATTTATTTATTTATAGTAGC
>JAEQML010056718.1:0-33441 GCA_016904865.1 Pissodes strobi
GTTTCTACGTCTTATTTATATTTTTGCTAATATATTCGATTTGAAAAGATATATTAAATTTCGGTTTTTGGTACATTGTTGGGATTTTTTTTCTCTATCTAAATATATGAAAAGGTATATATCATTGTATTTAAAATTTCCGACAAAACTACAAAAATCTGAAACTTTTCCTAAAAGCGCCACCTACCGACTAAGAACTGAGCTGAATTGACAAAGTTAATAGTCCGTAGCAAGCACCCCGAAAAGACCTTTCAAACGAAACTAAGTTTATTAAAATCGATGCAGGCAATTAAAAGTTATACAGGTTTTTCCAAAGTAACATTTAACCCTCCCCCCCCTTAAATTGGAAAGATCGAAAAAAATTCTTCGAATAAAATAGTTTCTAAATTTGGTATAAATGCTAAAAAAAGTATTTTTTATATATGATAATTTGGGATATTTTTGGTAAAAACGCAATTTCTATTTTGAGTTTCCAATTACGCCCCCTGACGGCCATCCTACGAACTTGAAAATAATTTCCAGCAATTTCTCTTAGTCACTATTACTAAAAATATTTTTACTTTAAACATCGACTACGAACGGTTTCTGAGATATAGCCGATTACCTCTCTTAGTGGAACACCCGGTACAAGTGAAAAAGAGAACAAATATTTGTAAATGTAAATGACCATCTTTTACTAAAATATTGTAATTTTTTGACGTCCATATGTGTAAATTTGAATTTATTATGTAAAAGTGTAGGATTATGTCTGCCAATGAGACATAGTCAAAAGTTTTTTAAAAATATTGCTTGCTTAAGAATTCCAGTTAACATGTAAATAGTTACCTATAAATATTTAAAAAGTCATATTTTGGACAAACCTGAAAATACCAAAAAATCCCTAAATTCGTGTTTTACATTTTGATTAAGGAACATTTAAATGTACAAGCAAAAAAGAGAATAAATTTAAATGTAAATGACAATCTTTTATTAGAATATTGAAATATTTTGACGTCTATGTTTGTAAATTTGAATTTTTTATTTAAACATGTAAGATTATTTCTGCCAGAGACAATTTTTTTTTGAAAATAATGCTGACTTAAGAATTCCAGTTAACGTGTAAAATGTTACCAATAATATTTAAAAAGTTATATTTTGGACAAAACTGAAAATACCAAAAAATCCTTGAATTCATATTTTACATTTTGATCAAGGAACATTTAAACGTACAAGCAAAAAAGAGAACAGATTTTTGTAAATGTAAATGACCATCCTTTCCTAAAATGTTTTTTTGACGTCCATGTTTGTAAATTTAACTTTTTTATTTAAAATTGAAGGATTATATCTGCCAAAGAGACATAAGTCAAAAGTTTTTTTTTAAATAATGCTGACTTAAGAATTCAAGTTAACGTGTAAAAAGTTACCTACAATATTTAAAAAGTCATGTTTTGGACAAAACTGAAAATACCTACAAGTCCGTATACCCGTTTTTTTTTACATTTTGACCAAGGAACATTTAAATGTGCAAGCATAAGAGGGAACAAATCTTTGTAAATGTAAATGTCCATCCTTTACTAAAATCTTGTAATTTTTTGACGTCCATATTTGTAAATTTGAATTATTTATTTAAAAGTGTAGGATTATGTCTGCCAAAGAGATATGTCAAAAGTTTTTCAAAATAATGTTTACTTAAGAATTCCAAAATTTTCTTTAACGTTTTTCAGATGATATCGGCGTTATTAATATGATTGTGTTATATTTTCATAAGATTTTTTTTTATTTTCATTTTTAGTTTTTTATTATTTATTTTGCTTTGGGGTAAAACATAAACGAACCTATTTATTTAATTTTACGATTTTTAATTCTTATTAAAAATAAAGGCTCCAATTTTCCACTAATTCAAAAAACAAAATAAAATATTTTTATAGAATATAAAAATTTAAAAAGTAACTTGAACTACTTATTTAAAATTTCGCCAAAGCAAAATAGGTAATTTAAAAAAAAATAAATTAAAATTATAATTAAAAAATAAACGAATAAAAAAAATAAAAAAATAAAAGTTCGTATTTAAAAGAAGAAGATTATGGAATACGAAACGTCTGATTCCAAACTGGATACCGCCAGTGGATAGGGCGAAAAAAATGGCAATGCAAAAGAGCAAGTCAATTTGAAATAAATTTTTAAATAAGCTCTGGAAAAAAAATAAAACGGTTTTTGAAAATTTTGGGGTCTTCCGGAATCTCCGAAAATACTCGGAATTATGAAACCTCCTAAACGACATATTGTTAGGCACTTAAATACGCAATTTTGTCCTAATTTGACCGACACTGTACCTATCTCTTACGGTTTTCGAGATCCCCATACATAGACTTGAATTCGAGGCACCCTGTACAGGGTGGCTCGAATTCGTCTCTATGGGGAACTCGAAAACCGTAAGAGATACAGTGTCGGTCAAATTAAGGCAAAATTCCGCATTTAGGTGCCTAACAATATGCCGTTTAGAAAGTTTTGAAATTCCGAGTAATTCCGGAGATATCTGGAAAAAACCGAAATTTTGAAAAATCGTTTTATTTTTTTCCTGGGCTTATTTAAAAACGGATTTCAAATTGAATTGCACTTTTGCATTGCCACTTTTTCCGCTTTATCCAATGATGTTATCCAGTTTGAAATCCGACGTTTCGTCTTCAAGGGATCATCATTAAATTTCTTTTTCTAAATACGAACTTTAATTTTTCTATCGTTTTTCAAATGGTATTGGCGTTATTAATAATTATGAATATGTGCTTTTATTTATTTAATTTTTTTGGTATTTTTTTATTTTTATTATTATTTTTTTAATTATATATTTTGCTCTGGAGTAATTTTAAACATTTTAAGGTAGGTACTTTTGAAATATTTATATTGTATAAAAATATTTTATTTCGTTTTTTGTAAAAAATGGCAATGCAAAAGTGCAATTAGATTTGAAATCCGTTTTTAAATAAGCCCAGGAAAAAAATAAAATAATTTTTCAAAATTTCGGTTTTTTCCGGATATCTCCGTAAATACTCGGAATTTTAAAACTTTCTAAATGGCATATTGTTAGGCACCTAAAATGTGCCATAATATTTTAAAAGCCGTATTAAAACAGTTATTTATGCAACAAGTGTGTAAAGTGACCCTTTTTTATGAATGGGAAAATTGTAGCATGAATAAAAAAGGGTACTTTACACATGAGTAGCACACAAACTTTGTTCTACTACCGAAAAATATATGAAAAAATAAAAATATTATTAAATTACTTTACGCACTAGTGCGTAAACTAGTATGTATAATAAATTATTTTACGGAATGCACTAAATGTCAAAAAATACGTTAAATTTATTTTACGCACTACATAAAAAAAGGTGTATTTTACGAATCTTAGAGAGTGCATAAAGTTAGTATTTTACGCACGCTATTTGAAAAACCTTTTTTAGTTTTGGACATGCCTACATTAAAATTTTGCCTAAACATTTTCATATGCGTTTTAAATAATCAGCAGTATATGTGTCTAATCCGTGGTGAATATATATTTTTTCCATTGCTAACATCTACCAAATATTTGTGCAATTATTAAAGCATTAATTATACAGAGCTACCCAGATGTTCCCTATAAAATTCATATTTTTTGAATGCGTTTATTACGAAAAAAAAAACGGTTGGATTGTTCGACGAAACACAATTGAATGGCTACCAAGATCTCCGGAGATTTCGTCGCCGTTGGATTACTTTCTACGGAGATATTTGATGCAAGAAAATCAACGGTAGAATATTGGGACCATTCTTTTTTTAAAGAAAATCTCACGACTGAGCCTTACTTCCATTTCCTTCGAATTGATACCGACGTTGGCTGTCATTTTTCCAACGAAATAAATCTAGATGTCCCATGAAAGCTGTCGTTTCAACAGAATGGAGCTTCTCCACTTTTTGGTGTTAATGTTCGAAGATATTTATATGAAGTCTATCCAGATTGCTGGATTGGTCGACGAGATACAACTGAATGTCCACCAAGATCTCTGGATTTGACGTCATTGGAATACTTTCTATGGGGATATTTGAAAGAAAATTAACGATACAGTTTTAGGACCATACGCTTTTTGAAGAAAGCTTCTCCATATTTTGGTGTTACCGTTTGAGGATATTTAGATGAAATCTTTCCTGGAGATATTTGAAAGAAGGAGTTGACCAAAACAGACCCGCAAATATTTGCGACTTAAAGGAAAAAATTATCAAAGCTATATAGCAATTACCATCGTCTTGGATATGATAAACAGAAGGTTGGGGTCATTATCAGCATTTGCTACATTAACTCACATTAGGCAAACCACTAATAAACTTCTTGTAATAACTTCATTTTAATTTTTGCAACATTTAATATAGCGAGTTCGAATCCGACCTCGGCGGGAACCTACCGTCGATAGGTTCCGCGGTAGGAGCCTAGAAGAACCGAAAATTTTCGATATCGTAATTTAAAAAACGTGCGAATTTTTCTTTAGGCTCCTAAAATATAACCCCAGAACGGCACCTAAATCGGTGGGACCTATCCGACGAATAGGTGCCCACGTGGTTTTTAACCGGTAGATTCCGGTATAAGGGGATGATCTACGGGGTCGAAGTTTTTATGGTAGATGTACGGGTGATTTCGGGGGTGTCGGGGCTCGAATCCTAGGGTGGAGGGTGGGTTTTGGGGAGATATATGGAAAACGCGTGTTTTGTCGCGGATTGTGGCTAAACGGGAGCTTGGAGCAAAAATCTGAGGGCGGATGACTCCGTCACACAGAGAGTTGGTATGCATACCACCAAAAATGTGTTTTTCGACGGCGTTTAGCCCGTACGTGAGTCGTCGTAATTTAAAAGATATATATCGCCATTTTTTTTTTGAAAAAAGGGAATTTTTTTCAAACATTATTTTTTTTACCACCCTGTATATAATTTTAAAAATTTTATTTGTACGTGGGTAATATGTAAGTAGATCCCTCTAATCGTTTCCGTAATAAAAAATTCAAAAATATTTTTCGAAAAATTGGAGTTTTGACGTTAGGCAGAGGTATTTGGGTGCAAGCAGTTTGATTGTCGCATCTAAGAAATCGTACGATTTTTCTGTATCGAAATTTTGAAAAAAGTATAATTTTTTTTTTGAATTACTGCCCTGTCTATGATTTTAAAAAAAATATTTGTATGTTGGTAACATGTAAGTGGATCCCTCTAACAGTTTTCGTAATTAAAACGAAAAAAAAATTGAAAAATATTTTTTGAAAAATATAAATTTTGATGTGGGTACGTTAGAAAGAGGTATTTGGGTGCGGGGAGTTTGATTTTTTCATCTAAAAAATCGTACGGCTTTTCTGGACCGAAATATTTCCAAAAAAGTAGAATTTTCTTAAAATTAGTATTTTACCACTTTGTATATGATTTAAAATTTTTTATTTGTACGTCAATATCAAGTACGTTGATCCCTCTAACCACTTCCGTAATAAAAACGAAAAAAAAATCAAAAATATTTTTCGAAAAATTTAAATTTTGACGTGGGTACTCTAGACAGGGGTACTTGGGTGCGGGGAATTCGATTTTCGCATCTAAAAAATCGTTTGATTTTTCTGTACCGAAATATTTTGAAAAAAGCAGGAGTTTTTTAAAAATAATTTTTTTACCACCCTGTATATGATTTAAAAAATTTTGTTTCAACGTTGGTAACATTGTAAGTGGATCCCTCTAATCGTGTCGGTAATAAAAAAAGGGAAAAAATTCAAAAATATTTTCCGAAAACTTTTTCAAAAATTTTTTTAAAAATTAATTCTTTTACTACCCTGTACATGATTTTGAAAATTTTATTTCTACGTTGATAACATGTAAGTGTATCCCTCTAACGGTTTTTGTAATAAAACAAAATCTAAAATATTTTATTAAAAAATAAAAATTTTAACGTGGGTATTTTAGAAAGGGATATTTGAGTGCGGGGAGTTCGATTTTTTCATTAAAAAATCGTCTGATTTATCTTTACCGAAATATTTCGAAAAAAGTAGAATTTTTTTAAAAATTAATATTTTACCACCCTGTATATGATTTAAAAAATTTTATTTGTACAGGGTGTCCCATTTTCGATGATATTACGGGGTATCTCACTTACGAGTAAAGATAGAGAGTTGCGGTTTTCGCAATACTGTGCTACTTTTTTGTGAAAAGAACGATAGTATAAACAAAATTTTTATAGCCCGCTTCGTTTCTGAGATACAGGGCGAAATTGAAAATAATGCATTTTGGGACCCCCCTCGTATCTCCGTTATCCTTTAACATATCGCAAAGCTAAAAAATTGCTCTTATACAGTTTTTGACGTAGAATCCAGTGGCGTGATCATATTTTTGCTGTGAGCTGTCAATTTTTAGCTATAAATCAAACTTATGTTTTTTTAAATGGAACACCCTGTATATTTTTCTTTCGTTTCATTGGAAATGTTATAAGCTTTATAAAAATATATAATACATTATATATATTTTAAATAATAAGCCTAAAATTCATAATTTCACAAAATGTGTCTCGATACGACACACTTGTATTTTTTTTAATGTAACACCCTGTATATTTTTCTTTCGTTTGAATGGAAATTTTATAAGCTCTTTAAAAATATATAATACATGATATGTATTTTAAATAATAAGCCTAAAATTCATAATGTCACAAAATGTATCTCTATACGACACTCTTGATGAGTATAGTCAAAGAAAATACTTATGATATTCTTTGGTATAGTATAAGCATTGTCTTTTAAATAACGGTATAAGTATTAGCAGGCAGAGACTATTAAGACCAATGGAATGGCAATTTTTTATTGGCAAGACCTTTCAGTGGCAAAATTTATATTTTCTGTGTACTAATGTATTTTTTACGATGCCTCAAAATGAAAATTATCAATATTTTGAAAAATATGACATGTTAGTCTACTTTATACAGAGCAATGAAAACTTCCGTGAAGCTTCTCAGCTATATTGCAATAAGTTTGTTTGAATATTAATTTACCTTTTGACTTATTTGGGTTTATTTTTTTAAGTATCATTTTAATTTATAGATATCCCGAAAGAAGGCATCCTGATCTTTTAATGTTTTCCGGAATAAAGAAAAAAATTGGTAGAACAAGGAACGTTGCATCCGCCCTTACCGCGATATTCCTTATTATACGTTTTTGGTAGGGGCCGGATAAACGTTCCATGTTCTCTTTATTCCGGAAAACACTAAATGACCAGGTTGTCTTCTTTCAGAATATCCATAAATTAAAATGATACTTAAATAAAAAATAAACCCAAATAAGTCAAAAGGTAAATAAATATTCAAACAAACATATTGAATAATAGTTGAGAAGCTTCACGGGAGTTTTCATTGTTCTGTATAAAGCAGACTAACATGTCATATTTTTCAAAATATTCATAATTTTCGTTTTCAACCATCGTAAAAAATACAATATTACACAGAAAATATAAATTTTGCCACTGACAGGTCTTGCCAATAAAAAAATGATCATTCCATTGCTCTGATAATCTCTGCCTACTAATACTTATAACGTTGTTTAAAAGATAATGCTTATACTATATTCATCAAGAGTGTCGTATAGAGATACATTTTGTGAAATTATGAATTTTAGGCTTAGTATTTAAAATACATATATGTATGTATGTAATATATTTTTGAAAAGCTAATAAAATTTCCATTCAAACGAAAGAAAAATATACAGGGTGTTCCATTTAAAAAAACATAAGTTTGATTTATAGCTAAAAATTGACAGCTCACAGCAAAAATCTGACTACGCCACTGGGTTCTACGTAAAAAAGTATATAAGAGCAAGTTTTTAGCTTTGCGATATGTTAAAGGATAACGGAGATACGAGGGGGGTCCCAAAATGCATTATTTTCAATTTCGCCCTGTATCTCAAAAACGAAGCGGGCTATGAAAATTTTGTGTATACCATCGTTCTTTTCACAAAAAAGTAGCACAGTATTGCGAAAACCGCAACTCTCTATCTTTAGTCGTAAGTGAGATACCCCGTAATATCATCGAAAATGGGACACCCTGTACTTCAATAACATGTACGTGGATTCCTCTAACCGCTTCCGTAATAAAAACAAAAAAAGAATTTCAAAAATATTTTTCGAAAAATTGAAATTGTCACGTGGGTACTCTAGATAGGGGTACTTGGATGCGGGGAGTTCGATTTCCGCATCTAAAAATCGTACGATTTTTCTGTACCGAAATATCTTGAAAAAAGCAGGATTTAAAAAAAAAAATTACCACCCTGCATATGATTTTAAAAATTTCATTTATTCGTTGGTAAGTTGATCCCTCTAATCGCGTCGGTAATAAAAAGGCGAAAAATTCAAAAATATTTTTGGGAAACTTTCAATTTTGACGTGGGCACTCTAGACAGGGGTTTTCGGGTGCGAGGAGTTCGATTTTTGCATTTAAAAAATCGTACGATTTTTCTGTACCGAAATATTTCAAAAAAGTAGAATTTTTTTAAAAATTAATTTTTATACTTCCCTGTATATTATTTTAAAAATTTTATTTGTATGTTGGTAACATGTAAGTGGATCCCTCTAACCGTTTTCGTAATAAAAACAAACAAAACATTTTCAAAAATGTATTTCGAAAAAAATATATATTTTGACGTTGGTACCTTAGAGGGGTATTCGAGTACGGAAAATTCGATTTTTTTCATCGAGAAAATCATATGATTTTTCTGTACCGAAATATTTCCAAAAAAAGTTAATTTTTTTTATAATTTTTTTACCACCCTGTAAGTATATAATTTTAAAAATTTTATTTGTATGTTGGTAATATGTAAGCTCTAATCGTTTCCGTAATAAAAACGAAAAAAAAAATTAAAATTATTTTTCGAAAAATTCAAATTTTGACGTGGGTACTCTATATTTGGGTGCGGGGAGTTCGATTTTCGCATCTAAAAAAATGTAAGATATTTAAGTTCCGAATTATTTTGAAAAAAGCGGATTTTTTGGGAAAATGTATTTTTTAACACCCTGTATATAATTTCAAAAAATTTATTTGTATGTTAGTAATATGTAAATGGATCCCTCTGAAGGTTTCAGTAATAAAATCGAAAACAAGTAGATATAAACATAAATCAGCAGTTTATTCCTTTAAAAATGTAGTAATGAGAACTTATGACATGTTCTATTGATAGCATCTGAATCAGTTTTTGACAAGCTTTTCTATGAGCCCCTAAAAGACATAGAATAGGGTTTTATTCACAATAAATGCATTTAAAAACTATGAATTTTATGCGGAACATCTGGGAACCCCTGTATATCTTTCATATTATTGCTTATATTATTATTCCAATTATGTTACTTTGCTTGTAAATCTTGCAAAACCTTGGCAACTGCCAATTTGTCAATGATTTTTACGTTTTTGGTCAATAATAAAGATAGGGGAGAGTCGGATATTGGCGCGCGGTTGATAATACCGCGCCTACCATTATCTCTCAGTAGGAAATAATACTCGGCAACACTGCATAATTGGTCATTACCTTGAACGTGTTCCTTTATCCCCCAGTACAAATATTTCCGTTGTAACCACCTGTTCGAGCTCGGCGAGCGTTTATCGTATTTTGTGAAAATCCTTATAAGTTTTATATATTTTTGGATCGAGGTATGTACAAAACTTATTATTTAAATGTAAGATATTGTGTTGCAATAGATCGCTACCCTTATTAGGAATGCTGTGTGATAGCGGCCGTTTGTCCTAAATTGTCATTTTTCGAATAATGTTAGCATGAAATGAAAATGGCTTCGTCTGATAATTGCGCGCTGAGAGCACGGTATTATCAGCAGCGCAGTATTATCAGACTAGTGTATTTGATGCTATTTTTTTTCAGATGGCTGAGCCTCCTCCTGCCGAAAACTATATTTGCGATTTTTGTTGACTTCTTTGTACTAAATATCAAATAATGCTGTAAATAAAGCCTTATTTTTGGAACACGGTATTATCAAACAGGGGGCACGGTATTATCAGACTAGTCTGATAACACCGCGCTTTCATTGACTTTTGTTTTTTTCCTACCCCCTCTACTACCCTAGGTTAACTCGAAATTTGCCATTTGGACTTATTTACTATGCAAGTCTTCTATTGGCTGGCATCCATAAAGTTGCTACACATTACATCTAATGATTTTTAGAGCGTGTTGTCCTTAAGGGCGCGTCAGTATCCGACTCTCCCCTACATAATTTCATCTTGTGACAAGAAAGAAAGAAAAACAACTTTTAAAGTTAAAAATCGGTCAGTAACAGTTCATATTAAAGTTAATAGTGGAAAACAAATATTAATTTCACTATTCAAGGTACTGTGCTTATTTCTTTCGATAAAGAAACAAGCACCATATTTTCACCTTAGTACTTAAATACATCATATGTGTTAATGGGAAATGAAAACAAAACTATACCAATATAATGAACACATGAAATATAATGAACACAATGATTTAAAAAATATTTTCGGCTAGAGGTATTCAGCGGATTTTGTATAAGCTCCTTATTTAAACAGCATTCTGTTGTTGAAATCAACTTGTCCTTTTTCCATTGTATATTATTTCGATATATAATGAAATAGGAATAATCAAAAGGAAGTACAGAACATCTCGCCAAACTTTCGTCTAGTTCTCACTAATGACCTAAAATTTTACTTACTTTACACTACAAATTGCCTAAAATCATGTACTAAAACAAGTCTTTCTCACACCCGCCAAAATCTCACTAAACTCGTCCTCACTTTTGGGTGCGACCACACCGTTACTCGCGAGATCGTACACTTCCGGACGTAAACTTTCCACCATTGTTGGCGCAGTCTGTAGGATTACACTAGTATGGTTTGTTTGATAAGGATAGTTACTATTAACTACTGGAGAATGCGCTTGAGTGGTGGGCATGGCATTCATACCTTCAGTTCGATGATAATTGTGGTTCGAGTCAATGTTCCTCGCATCCATGCCACCAACTAAATATTTGTTGTCACTAGTAGCACTATCAAATTTTAGGTACTTGTCGAACTCTTGACCGTCGACCTCGCTGTCTACGTCGCTCCGCTCTTCGGGCAAATACGTTTGCACTAAGCTGTGCTGCGATTGGTCCTGATGATGGGCGAAATCTTGGTAGGATTCCTCCATGGCCGAATGCTTATAGGGGTGCATGTAGTCGGAATGAGGGGGTTTATTATCGACTGAGGTCATTGGCTTCATCGGCTGATATCTGAAAGAAATAATTCAATTTTGTTGTTAAAATAATTAATAAAACGTATGTCACGACTACAATTTGATCAAAAGTTTTGGCTAAACAATTAAAAATTTGAATTACCAAAAATGTAGATAATTTTCTGTGACTTGACTATGAGTCAACTGTGTTGCAGAAAGGAATCTATCCACTTAAATAAGGTTTCTCCAATACCATATCAAAATGCTATATAGTGCAGCTCTTACCCTATAAAGCTATCTTTGCTGTCTTGAGTACCCTGCTGCTCATAACTGGGGTACTCCTTCTGAGCATGCGGGCTGTAGTATCCCATGCCAGGGCTATAGTAGTGAATGCTGCCACTACCAGTGGAATTTGCTATTACTGTGTTCATTGTTGTGTGTTGACTTACTCCTGAAAAGAAAAACACATAAACTGAACATTGATTTTTGTCATACTTCATATAAAGCATTTTAATACATATTCATCAACCTATATTCTAAAATAAAGGATATGATTATGCTTAAAGGCTTTGAAGTTTTGATGTATTACCAGCAAGATAATAACCCAAGTATATATTATTTTAGAGAGACAGTACTTGAATAAATGACGTATTGCGTTCGATTGTTGATTTTTTAAAACAAATTAATGTCACCCCTATATTTCAAATAAATTTTTATTGTATTCCAGAAGAAGCATAATGCAACTATTGCATCTCTTGAACATTGGGGTCCATAAGTTCCGTTAAATAAGGAAAGTTGAAGTATACATACGTAGGTACTAATCTATTCCGCCAAATAATACTACAAATCAAACTATATTATAATAATTTACAATTTAAAATATCTATCAAAATAAGAGAAAAATATTATGGGGAGGTAGATATTGCTGGTTCTCTCGCTTCAAACAAGAACGTGTATCTCCAGGCAGAAATGGCCAGAAATGATTTGCAGACGCTACCATTGATAAAAAATTTTAAGCTCTTTATTGCCATAATTTCCTCCATATATTTTTAATAGATTCACAGCTCCTTTTAAATTGATCAAATTTTTTCTTTGGGGTCTGCGTTATAGGCTTTAAAACATTTTTGAGCTACTCCCTCTCGCCATCGACTCTTTGGCCACCGCTGCTCTAAAATATATACTTGTGATAATAACTGTGAGCTTTTGAGATATGTTTGAACACTCTTATCCGTGGTTCGTCAGTAAAATGTTACATCGTCTGCACTAACAGAACATTTGCTATGCAAAACTTTCAAAGTGGTCAGCATTTCATGGTAATTCTATACATATATTCTTACCTAATAGTTGCTGGTCCTGACTTGTCGCCACTGGCGGATAGAAGGTGCCTGTAACTACGTGACCTTGCTCTACGCTACTCTTATTGGTGCACATCACGTACATGCCGTTTGACATTGGAACTGAAGTGATTGGCTGCGTATTTGTGTAATTTGGGTTTATCTGCCTGTAAGTTTGTACCTGAAAGGAAACAAAACAAATTAAGCTGTTATCCTAGACCACTTCTGTGAAAGTTCTATTAGTATAAATCCAGTTTCATGACGTGCGTGTAAATATATACCTTGGTTGTATAACTTTGCTGGCTCGGTGAAGTCATGCTCATGCTGCTAGTAACGTTGCTAGTGTGTTGTATGTTCGATACTCTCTCTTGATATTGATCTTTCTCGTGCTGCTCTAAAGGGCTCAATTCGGGAGTAGGAAGTTGAGGATTTTTCTCCTGGAAAAACAAAGTAAACGTTAGTGACTCGATTGGAAACAATAGATGCTGATTGTAGGAAGGAAGTCGACTTACCTGGCTATTCGAATCCTTTGGCCCGCCATCTTGAGGACTATTCGACGTCCGTTTTGGTTCCGGACTATGAGTGGGAGAATTATCGGGGGTATGGATCGCATACGACGATTTTTGGGCGTAGTTTTGGAAGCTAGCGTAGGAGTAGTTGTTAAATTTGTAGCTGTCAGGACTGTATCTGTAATGATAATATTTATTTTTGGTTCATCGAAATTAATGTCTTTATTATTATTAGGACAGTAATAATCAATGTAGAAATTGTCATACTCATTAGCATTACTTGCAACTTACATTTAACAATGGATGAGATTAAATATTTAATTTGCAAATTAGTTATATTGTGATATATCATTATTGATATACTTTAATCGAGGCGTTTTGTGTCTGTTTTTGAATTTATGGAGTGCTTGTACTTTTGGATTTATATCGTTTCTCTTGTTTTGTGCTGCTCTGTTTTTCTGTCATAGTTGTGACCGTTCGTTATTACTTTTTTTTATTATTGACAATGGGTGTTTTTAAGATTTTTGTTAAATAGATTGTATCCTATAACTTTTTCGCTCTTAAAGGCATTTTGTATTTTGCGTTGTTTGTAGGACAAACTTGGGTGTATGTACAGTGGTGCGATTTTCTCCTTTTACTGGTCGATTTGTGTTATCGATACTCTCGCTACCTTACTTCTCGCGACCTTACTTCCGGTGTTCCAACCTGCTTGTTAAGTACATCCGTTTGGAGCGCCACTTGACAGATGTGGTGTATATTCTTTTTTGAGAGAATTGATAGCCCTTCTCGCTAGAACATTCAAGGAGCAGGCCGTTTTCCGTGAGGAATTTGTCGGTGCTATTTTTGACTCACAGATCTAACTACCGTCTGATTGTGTCGTTGCAGTATTTGGCAAATTAAGCAGAATGCATATTTTCTAAAATTATCGGCCATATCTTCTATAAACGTTGTGTGATGAACTAGAACGGTGATCCCCTTTTTTATAGGTATGTTGGACAAGAGTGTTTGTATTTAAGATGGCTAAAGTTATTTGTCATTTAACTATGGTCCTTCTGTGGGATAGATTTCCTTCCGTGAGATAGCATTTCCTCCTTTTGATGCTGACCTAGCTAACTCTATCGTCAGTTAGCTATACAGCAGTCTTTTTGTCAAGGTGACACAACCACATGGTGGAGACGTACTTCACAGGAGACACCAGTGTTGATATCTCTACCAGATACAAGTAAAATCTATTTTAATTTATTTAAGGGGCTTCATTCCCGATATAGTCGTTATATATCATTTTAGTTAATTAATTTATAATCAAACAATCATTTTAATTAATGAATGAATAATTAAACGACTGTAGGTCGTTTGCTTTCCATATTGTATATAGCTTGTCGTTACATATCGAGGGGCAAACTGCCAATGTATTCCGGTGTACACATCTCATGTAATCTCATGTATTCTTATGTAATCAAACGCATTCCCATGTATGCCTATGTATTCTTATGTATTCATAATGTATTCCTATGCATTATTTGTATTTTCATGTATTCTTATGTATCCCCGAGCGTATTCCTACGAATTTGTTTTAAATTTCTAAATGTTTTCCAGGAAATCCTATGCAGGGTGATCCAAATTTGAGGTTTTCCCTTTGGAAACTTGGAAACCGTGGGAGATGCAAAGTAGCTTAAAATATGGCAAAGTTGAATAATTTAGTGGTTAATATAGATAAGCGGGAACATGAGCTGGGCATAGACCGAACACGACCCCGCTTGAATTTAGGTGAAATTTGGTAATTGATGATTTTCGGGGTTAAAAAGACCGAACCTGGATATTAAGGAACCGTGGAGCCTACCGGGTAGGCTCCAGATGAAATAAAGTTTATTTTGGGTCGAAATCGATGACCGTCGGGGTAGGTGTAGCAGTTCGGACCGGAGCGATTTAAACGAGAAAAAATTGTGAGCTTGCCTATTTAGGCACCCAAAACATTTCTTGGAGAAAATCGGCTGAAAATTGGGTTGAGGGGGTTTTGGACCACGGCGCATTCGAATCTGACCTCGGTGGGAGCCTATCGCCAATAGGTTCCGCCGTAAGAGAGGGACGAAAATATTTTTTTTCGAACGAGACCCAAAAATGGTTTGCCTTAGGGACGGGTGAGGTCTAAAAAGTAGTTTCTGCGATTTTCGATACGCGGGTCCTACTTCGAGTAGGTGCGCTCCGTAGCTTTCGAAAGTGAAAAATCCGCGTTTTCGACCCATAAAAACTCCCAAAAAAATGAAGTGTCCTAAGTCTCCTAGGGGCCTCTAAATATCCTTTGACCTGGAGGGTTGAAATTTGGGTTAAGGGGTTAGGGATATTTTCGAGGTCGATAACGTACCGCCTCGCCTGCCGCCGATAGGTTTCGCGATAGGAGCCTAGGGGAACCTTAATTTTTCGATATCGAAATTCCAAAACTATCCATATTTTCATTTGGCCCCTAAATAATAATCCCAGAATGGAACCTAAATCGGTGGAAGCTATTCGAAAAATAGGTTCCCGCGCGGTTTTAAATCGGTAGGCTCCGGTAGTAAATATGATTTATTATTCTAATAATATCTTAATTAATTCTTATTAGTTTATGGACGTAACCATAACCTCAATGACAGGAAAGCTTTGGCTGCCTGTAGGTCTCTTGCGCTGGAGAATTTGGAGGTTGTTATGTAAAGTGCGAATAGGGATGGTGGGCTGGAGATGGACCCGATGACTCCACCTATAGTACGGCTGTCGCGAGATTCGGATGTGGCTAATGGTCGTTATTTGCTGGCTAGACTGAGGAACCCCTCCATATTAAAGGCTTTTCGGCTGTACCTATCTCCATGACCAACCCTCCAGTGTGTGTTTTGAAGGGCACACCAATACTAGCATCAAATTAGCTTTAGCTTCGGTGGGACTTCCTAGTGACGTGGACTCCTTGCGTAAGCTGTATTATTGCTTCCACGACGCCTTCGGAATTGCTTCGGCTTAGGTTGAGACGGTTCTATCTGCCTTCAGGTTTGTCTTTTCATCGGAGAGACTTTAACACCTTCAGAAGGTTAGGGAAAGAAATAGCAATTATTTTTTTACTGGCTCTCCGATTAGAGAGGGGAATTTTTAGGTAGATTGATGCGAACAGAAGATTATGGAGCACCTTCTGAAAAATTGGATGATGGCAAGCTTAGTGTTTTTCTTATTAATATTCAGTCCTTAAGACACAAAACAGATTAATTATTTCTTTTATTGGAGGAGCTTAATTTTCCAGAAATCATTGCCATGACTGAACATTGGTTAAATGTTGATGAGTCTGTGTTTATCAAAAATTGTACTACAGTAACTAGATTTAATACAAGTAATTTATCTCATGGAGGTACTATGATAATGCCTATTAACAATGACTTTTCGGCAGTAACTAAGTTCGATAGCACACATCCCTGTCGGACTCCTTTGCAGATTTCAACATTATTACTTTGCACTCCATCGATTTTTATGTGAGCAGATTGCTTCAGATAGAGATTTTCGATGCAGCGGATATTCCTGCCGTCCATATCCATTTGTCTCAGTATTGTTAGTAATTTATGGTGTTGAACTCGGTCAAAGGCCTTCTCGAAGTCTATGAAACACAGGCATACATCCTTTCGCTGATCGTGGCAGTTTTGCACCAGTACCTGTGTTGCCACTATTGCTTCAAGAGTGTCCAGGCCTTGTCTGCATCCGAATTGTAAGTCACTGATGTTTTGTTCACAATTTCTAAATATTCTCTGATGTATTATTTTGAGAAATAGTTTTAAAGAGTGACTCATAGCAGCAAGCCTGTGATCTTCGCATTTCCTTACGTTATTCTTTTTGGCAGGGGAATGAAGGTTGATGTCAGCCATTGATCGGCATGCTGGCTGGTTTGATATGTTTTGTTGAAGAGTTTCTGGAGAACTGCTATGCCTCTATCATCGAGTAGTTTTATGAGTTCGCAGGTATCTCATCGGGACCAGGTGTTTTGTTGTTGTTTCAATGTGCGGATGGCCCTTTTTATTTCTGATTTTGATATTGAAGATCCTACTAGATAATCCTCCGTATTTTGGTTAGGAATTCTTTCATCTGAGAATAGGTTTTTAATATAGTTTTTCCATATTATTTTCCGAGCATTGATGTCGCATCCGATTTCGTTTTTCTCATTTGTTATTATATGGAAGTTTCTTTTTCGGTATATTCCTGCTGTTTCTTTCAGTTTGTTACGTAAGTTGAAATTATCGTGTAGGGTCTGCAATTTCTCAATAGTTTCACATTCACGCTTCAACCATTCATTCTTTCTCTCGTCATGAGGCAGTATTAACAGTCTCTTATCATGAGGCAGTATTAACAGAATTTTCGGTAAAATCCCAATGCAAAATTGCTTCACGCAAATTAAGCCGTATTTTACGAACAAAAATTTTCTAATTTCAAGCACCTATGTCTAACAATTGACTGGATTGTCCTCCCTGATGATGTCGATACCGAATTTTCTAGATTTATAAAACTTTATCTACTCTGACGTTTAAATCCTTACCTTTGAGGACTATCAAAATTAAACAACATAAACCCTGGTCAACTAAAGGCTTACGCACATCTGCAAAGAACATGCATTCATTATCTCACCTAAAAATACTCAGACAGCTTCTTCTTTCATGATTACGTGAAACTTTACAGAAAAGAACATTTATTATAATGAGAGGCTGGCTAAATCCCGTAACGTTGCTAAAGGATCATGGTCTATTGTGAATGACTTAAGGAATAAGACTTCTTCGTCTAGCACAATCGCTAATTCACCTGAGAACCTAAATAATTACTTTGTAAATGTGGCTAAAGATTTAATGAACACCATAATTCCTTCTCATGAACCACATTGATATCTGTCTAATGCTAATGTGAGTTTACACAGTTTCTTCTTTACGCCTGTAGCATTTGCTGAGCTTCGTAGTACAATTAAAAACATTAAAAACAAATCCTCATCTGGGACTGATGGGCTTACTCTGAAAATGGTCTCAAACCTGTTCGGAATGCACATTAGACCATCTTACTACTTTAGTTATCAAGTCATTCCAAAATAGGGTTTTTCCAAGCTGCCTTAAGACGTCAATAATTATTCCTTTGCATAAAGGAGAAGATACAGACCAAGCTTCGAACTAACGCCCAAGTGCACTCCTTCAAACATTATCAAAGATCATTGAAAGATTGGTTAAAAATAGGCTCCTATCTTTTCTCTCTAAATATAAAATACATACTACCCATCAATTTGGATTTTTAAGTAACAAATGCACAAATGATGCTATATTTTCCCTCTTTAATTTATACTCCAACCTGAACAACCATCATTCTACAGCAACAATTTTCTGTAATGTCTCTAAAGCTTTCGATTGTGTAAATCATAATATCTTAATTAACAAATTGCAGTACTACGGATTCAGAGGAGTGCCTCTCGAATGGTTTAAGTCGTTTAACAACAAAA
Organism: Pissodes strobi; assembly: GCA_016904865.1. Lineage (NCBI taxonomy): Eukaryota > Metazoa > Arthropoda > Insecta > Coleoptera > Curculionidae > Pissodes > Pissodes strobi. Next base: position 18,512 of record JAEQML010056718.1, read on the forward strand.
GTCAGGTTGTGAGGATTGATACGTCGATGTCTTCTTGCAACCCAATATATTGTGGGGTACCCCAGGTTTCAGTACTAGGTCCTATTTTGTTTCTGTTGTTTATCAACGACATTGCTTGGCTGGACATTGGCGGTAAAGTCTGTCTCTTTGCGGACGATACTAGTTTCACTTGGAACAACCCGGATATTGCGGCGCCTCACAGAACTGTATCTAGTGACTTAATCACCATTGTGCGATTCTAATCTCCTGAGCCTCAACGTTTCTAAAACTAAAGTTTTGTCATATAGAAGTACGTTGCAATCTTTTGTACTTAATAACACCACTATTGACGTCGGCGTCGTTGAATCTGTTTTGTATAGTTTGGTTTTTCTTTTCCTTTTCGTTGTATGTTTTTATATGTTTTGTATGTTTTATACTCTAACTTTGTCTACAAATTGTGAAATTTTTTGACAGTAAAGCATTATTATTATTATTATTAATTTTCAAAGTTCTTTTACAGTGTATTTTTTTAAATTGTATTACCCTATTCTCGGGGATCAATAATCATTGATAAATCTCTTGTAAAAAATTTGGTGGCGCCCTAATCTAACTGCCAAGACCTAGACCCACGTCTTAAAAAAAATATATCCGCTTAGTAAACCTCAGTAAGTATGTCAACGTTCTTATTTTTTTTTCTCGAAAAGCATTTTTTTTAGAAAAGGCAGCAGATTTCGATGCAAAATTTTACTTTTAGCATATATAGATGCTTGTTGATTTTGTGGTAAGTAAGTAGATTTATTTGCCCTAAATTTCATCTAAAATGATTTGAAGACTGGAAACTGGGCCAGAATCGGAGAATTTGAACATTATTCAAGCGATAAGCAGTGTCTTCTGCTGCTTTTACGGGAAATTTAGGGATAAAATTTAACTTTAAACATCGAAGTTGTGTTGTGTTGAACGTAAAAAAATGCTTGTATTTTACAGTATTAATCTCACCTTATTGAAATTTTCACTTCCGTCATTGCTAATTTTTTTAATTAAATTTATGAGCGCTTCAGCAGCGTGAAGCTTTAGCGTATGCTTTGCTCTTTCAGTTGCTTCTTTTCTTTGTATTTCTGTATTTTCATGAGATAAATTTACAGCTCTATCAAACGCGTGTGTGTGTATAAGCTCTATTTTGTAATACCTACAGGGCACCAAAATGATTTGCCAATTCCTATTTTAATAAATAACATTGAACTAACTTTAAACAATTTTTTAAATGCAATGAATGATGATTTTAGATATAAATCTTGTGATAATGAATTATAAAGGTAAAATAAATTCAATAAAAACAAGCAGTACAAACACCTACACAAAATACCAAAAAATTTCTTGACACAAAATTCTGACAAAAAAAAATTAAGGGCACGCAAAATAAACAAGACTTTTATAATGTATACAACTAGCTTTTCATCATTAAATGTTACAAAGAAGCTATCATGAAACAGCTTACCTTTTTTCCTGAGTGTACTCTGCGGAGGCACTTCCACCGGGACTCGGATAATCTAAAGGAGAAGCGTAGCCCGCAACAGTGGGAGACAGGCCCGCATTAGGAACATAGCCTTGATATCTGAAATTAAATACAAATATATAATAGTAATAAATACAATAATATAATAGTAATAAAATCAGAAGTAATGTTAGCATCTATGTACTAAAAATATGTCGTTCTTACCTAGGCGACATACTAGCCAGTCCTGGACTAGGCAACGAGCCGGCGGCTCTGGGCCCGCCAGGAGCCGCCCTTTGCTTGTTGTGTTTCCTTCTCCGGGGCCGGTACTTGTAGTTCGGATGTTCGGTCATGTGGATTACGCGAAGTCGTTCGGCTTCCTCGACGAACGGGCGTCGATCTTGAGGAGTGAGCGACCGCCATTTTTTGCCTGGAACAAAAAGTTTAGGTGAAACATAATATATACATATTTTATTTTTTGGCTGAATTTTTTTGGGTTTTGGCCATTTATTGAAATAACCTTAAAAGAAATTATACTGCCGTAACAATTTACGAATAAACAACAAAACATACGTTTTTGTCGTAAAGACTTAGGGTAAAAAAAATATGAGTAAAGCGGCTAAGAGAAAATGTTGGAAATTATTTTTAAGTTTCCAAAATGGCCTCCAGGGGACGTAATAACAATCTTAAATTTTAAAACCAGTTTATTGCTAAATTTTCTTAAATTGAAGATAGTAGAATGCATTGCCTTTTAGACCCGAGATAAAGTCGATTATTTTTTGCTTTTGCTCTATCTCTTAAAGGAAAGTAGTGAGAAGTATTCGAACACAGACAGAATACTAGTTCAGTTCTGCCAATATGAAAACTTTAAAGTTTCCCATACGTGATTTTCGTTGACCCCCAGAAGAATCTACACTTGTAGATATCCTCAGGACAGAAACAACAATATTGCATGAAATCAGATAGATTTTATACTTATCAACAGATCATTTGGTACGTCAATTGAGAGAGCATGCACATATCCAGGAGCGGATGTACCATCGGACCATGTTCTTCTTCTGGCAGTAGACAAGATCAAACATGAACCAACAAGAACAGAGCTACAATATAAAATAAATAACAACCTAAAAAGCCTACAAGTGACTTCTGTTAATTCTGATGTGAACCTTCTGTGGAAGAATTTGAAAACAACTCTCAATACAGTAACCCAACAATAACTAGGATACCGAAAGATAACTCCTAAGAAGAAATGGATGACAGAACAAAATCTTCAGTTAATGTCAGAAAGACGTCAACACAAGAACTCAGAGGTGTATGCAAAAATCAAATCAGAAATTAGAAGAGCCAAAAAACTGTGGCTGGAACAAGAATGCAAAGAAATGGAAGATCTTCAGCAAAACATGACACCCATAGAGAACACAAAAAACTCAAAGAAGTGGTGGAATAGATAAAATCAGAAACCCCACAATACTTGTCAACGACAAAAATGAAAATGTTCTTGAAAATGAAGAAAAAAATAATATATGGGTGAAACACATAAAGGAACTTTTTCATGACAATGAAAGAACGAACCTGGAAAGTAACAATAATCGTGAAAATAACGTCCTCATGTTAGGTTCACCAATAACGAGGGATGAAATCCGAAAAGCCGTAAGACAGTAAAAAAATTACAAAGTAGTAGATGACTGTCATTAAACTGATTGAACATATAGAACAGTTGTTTTATATAGAACAGTTGTTTTTTGATGAGAGAGGAGACCAACCCCCATTCAGGCTGAGTCCTGACCTGATATCATGAGAGAGGAAGTTAGAGCTGCCATTAATACTCTAAGGGAAGGAAAGGCTCCAGGACCGGATGGAGTACATTCGGAATTCCTCAGGCTTCTTGACGATGAGTCCATCACATTCCTGATTGGCATTTTTAATAAAATCTACAATACTGGGAACATTCCAAAAGAATCGCTTATCTCTGAATTTATAATGTTACCAAAGAATGGCCTACAGAACAATTAGTCTTATGAGTCACATGCTAAAGCTGTTCCTCAAAATGATTCATCGAAGAATCTATAGGATCTGCGAGGAAAGAGTGTCACATACATAATTTGGATTTATGAAGGGCATGGGTACAAGCGATGCACTTTTCTGTCTACAAGTATTGTTCCAGCGCTGTAGGGATATGAACTGTGATATTTTTGCCTGTTTTATAGACTACCAGAAGGCGTTCATTAGAATAAAATACGAAAAGATTATAGACGTCTTGATGAATACGGGGATGGATGATACAGATCTTAGGATCATCCGAAACCTTTGCTGGAATCAATCAGCTACTATTAAAATTAATATGGAAGAGCAAACCAACACAGTAAACATTCTTCGAGTAGTTAGGCAGGGCTGTATCCTGTCACCACTCATATTTAATCTCTACTAGGAGGAAATCTTTAAAGAGGCCCTTCACCCATCTGGGAACCATGATCAATGATAATTGGGACCACTCACAGGAGATCAGGTTCTACAATAGAGAAAGCAAGGGTCACCTTCAACCAAATGGCTAAACTGTTTAAAAGTCACAACCTCAATATCGACATCAAAATCAGACTCCTCCGATGCTATATTTTCTGGATTCTTTTCTATGGGATGGAGTCATGGACATTAACCGAGGCAACACAAAGAAGACTCGACGCCTTCGAAATGTGGCTTTAATTGGGGGATGCTGAGAATATCATGGGTGGACAGAGTGATCAACAAGGCAGTGATGGAGAGAATAAAGAAGGACTTGGAAGTAATGAACACCATCAAGAGAAGAAAGCTTGAATACCTCGGACATATTATGAGGAACGAAAGCAAATATCAGCTTTTAAAGTCCGTTCTCCAAGGGAAAGTTTATGGCAGAAGACCACCAGGAAGAAGGAAAATAGCATGGCTTAAAAACTTAGGAACATGGTTTTCAAAAACTACTACCGAACTATTTAGAGCAGCCATGAACAAAGTCATCATATCCAGGATGATCGCCAATATTCGGAACGAATAGGCACTTGAAGAAGAAGAAGAAACTGATTGACGATGAGAATCTCTCCTTGCTGGAAACCATTTTTAACCAAATATTCAATGAAGGGTACCCACTGGACTGGTTAAAATCTACATTCATTCCCTTACCCAAGAAACCTAATGCTAGAACTTGTAATGAACATCGCTTATAATACGTTTAATGAGCCATGGACTGAAAATATTCCTTAAAACTTTGCATAACAGAATTTATAGGAAGTGTGAAGCTAATGTTAATGACACACAAATTGGTTTCAGAAGTAGAATGGGAACGCGGAAGGCCCTTTTCTGCATTCGTGTACTTGTCCAAAGCTGTCGTGATGTACACAGGGACGTCTTCCTCTGTTTTGTGGACTACGAGAAAGCCTTCGACAAGGTCCAACATGAAAAACTAATCAATATACTCAGAGGAACGGATGTGGATGAGAAGGATATTTGATGTATTCAAAACCTATACTGGTAATAAAAAGTGCACGTCAGCAAATGACTGCACAACCGACGATGTTGAAATACGTAGAGGTGTCAGATAGGGGTGTATCTTGTCTACACTCCTCTTCAACCTTTACTCGGAAGCTGTTTTTGATGAGGCAGTGGAGGACGGTGATCAAAGTAAATGGAGTCCGGATTAATAATATCAGGTATATGGATGACTCCGTCTTACGAGCGGACATCATTGAAGACTTGCAGCAAATGATGGATCGTCTAGATAGCATCAGTACAAAGTAAAGCCTTAAATAAACGGTACATTTATGATAGTGAGCAGACGCAAAATACCATATGAGAATGCTCGACTACTGATAAACAGTGCGCCCTTAGAACGCGTAACAAGGTATACATATCTGGGGAGCTGGCTGAACGATGACTGGAATAACGGAAATGAAATTAAGTGCAGACTTGAGGCAGCCCGTAACTACTTCTTCAAATTCAAAAGTGTTCTCACAAGCAAGGATCTGAGCCTAAAATTAAGAATTCGCTACGCTAGATGTAATGTGTGGTGTGTTTTACTCTATGGAGTGGAAACATGGACCCTGGATACCAGGACCATCAATAAACTAAAAGCATTCGAAATGTGGACCTACCGTAGAATTTTAAAAGCCCCATGGAGTGAGAGAGTAAATAACAATGAAATCTTGAGAAGAATGGGCAAAGATAGAGAAATGTTGTTCAACATAAAAATAAGAAAAGCTGCTTACTTGGGGCACGTAATAAGGAATCCCAAATACCAGCTATTACAGTTAATAATTGAGGGCAAAATTGAGGGTACATGGGAAGAAAACAATTGTCTTAGCTGAGGAATATCAGGGAGTGGACGGGCCTAAGAAGGATAGGAGATCTGGTTCATACAGCAGCAGATCGGGAAACCTATGGGAATGTGATTGCCAACATCCAATAGTAGTGGATAGGCAGCAGCAGAAGAGAAGTTAATCAGTTAAAATATGAAGAAAATCTTAATTTTACAGTTGGTTATGACTGTTACACCCTCTAGCGGGCATTTTGGAAACTCAAAAATAATTTCCTGCAGTTACCCTTCAGCGTTTTTACTCAAAGCTCTATGATAGCTAGTTTTTGAGATATAGCCGGCCATTCTTAGTTGGCCATCGATATTTTGGTGGCCTTATTTGTAAAAAAATATGAATTTTCCATCCGTAGAAGTTTCGTGCTTATTTTCAATGCAACGATAATGTAACTGTTGCCGCTAGCCTATTTGCTTTCTTCGAAAAAGTTCCAATTTTGTGTGGACAGAAGGGCAATATTCACTCATATTGACGGAAGATTAATAATTATTATTGATATTTTAAATATAATGTTGGAATTTTAGCAGTAAATTATTATATGTTGTGGTAAAATAAGGATAATTATTAGGATTTAATAACAACGGTTCTTCCGAAAAAATATCCCAAAATCCTATTTTATTCCGAGCTTTGATTTCTTTTACTTATATTTTAGGTTAGGTAAGAGATATCGAGATACGGTTTTCACTGACGTATTAGCCTCTCATTTGGGTGTGTTTTGTCTTAAAAAATGGTATCATTGCATTTAAATTTTTTGGAAAAACTGATTTATTTGCGGTTATGAAAGGAAACGCCCTCTAGCCGCTAGGCTAGGTAAGAAATGGCAATCACCCCACTCAAGGCACAGTTCATAGCCTAAGGTAAGCTCGCTTCAACGATTCCTAGCCTATTAGATCCGTTCAGTTATTTTGAAGTTATTGACATTTATTTCCGAAAATGTTCGAACACCCCCCACCACTTTCCTTTAAGAGATAGAGTAAAAAGTGTTTAACAAAAAAGAATCGAATTTATCTCGGCTTTAAAATGGCAATCCTACAAATTTTAATTTAAGAAAATTTTACAAAAAACGGTTTCTAAAATTTAAGATGGCTATTACGCCCCCTAGCGGTCGTTCTGGAAACTTAAAAATAATTTCCTCTTGGTCGCTTTACTCATAAATTTTTTTACCGTAAGTCTTTACAACAATTATTATTATTTTTCGAGATATAGCCGAGTGACATTCTTAGTTGGCCACCCGGTACAATTGAGTGTTTAGGTAATAATATAACGATTATAATAACACATAATATTAAAAATGATCTTTTTTTCTATTTAACATTATTTGATTGTTTCGAAATACATATTTCGAAGCTAGTAATTTAGTCGATTATAAAGTTTTGGGTAACTAATGGTAATGGGACTGAAAGTGTAGACACAATAGTTATTTGTGTATTTAGAGCGCAAAGTAACGGATTGCCGCTTGAGAAAGAATGTTACTGCGCGACGCGTAACGGAGCGCAGTAATCTTTCGAAAACGGCAATCTTACTTTGCGCTCGAAAAACACACAGAACTTTTTCTACAGCCGCATTTTTTTAAATTAAATGCACATTTTTCTCTATACTTATTCTGAAATTTTCAAATGACTGTCAGTTTTGACATATTATGTTCGGGCTTCGGGCATATTTAAAACAGGAGTGCCAGCAACAAACTGTAACAAACGCATGACTGTCATTTATTTATCTTCGGTTTCCATGACCATTCAGCACACTAGACGGAAAAAGTGAGAATTTCCTTTTCCTTGTTCGCGCTAGAGCGCAAAATAAACATCCACGGCATTCGTCGGTTTTGCGATCTCATTTGAATTTAGTATTTAGTTATTTTGCGCGCGGCTGTAGAAAAAAGCATTTTTAACGTCATCATGTGGTGCAAGGTTTTCATTGGCGGTAGGCCTCACGGCTCGACTTGTCGTTAGCTTAAAATCCTTATAAGGAAATATAATAATTAGAAAATTGTCAACTTTTCTAAAAAAGGTTTCCCATCCTTTCAGCCGATCCCATCATCGGGTCCGTCACCGTGACAGGAACAAGTGAGCATCGTACGTGTCTCGGCCGTGTCTGTCTGTCCGGCCGCGCCCTCGTCATATTCGACGGCTCCGCTTGACGGTACATTAATAATTCATACTAAGGGCCCGGCCTATGAAGGTGGACGGACGGATGATGTGATGATGTACAGAGCATTTTTATACGGAGTATTCCTCTGTCCGGGTGAAATGCTATTTTTAACGGGACTTTTAAAATGTCTCGGTGCACAAACGGATTATTTTTAATGACACCTACACGATCAGTCTCACAAGCGCGGTGACAATCATACTAGCGGCAGGTATAAACCACGAAGAGATAGTTAATTAATATAGAAAATTTGCCCTATTCATGTCATCTCCTTTACTTAATGCACTTCCGTACAGCTCTCTCCTTATCTAGCATCACCAAAGGTGATTGTAGATGGAGCCAAATTCTAACTCTTGGAATTCTGAGTTAGAAGCTGAACAGCTGAATACTAGATGACAATGACAAGTATGATTATGACAGTTCAATACGTTACACGTTTTCATTTTAGGCTGTTGTTAATTTACTATGAAACACCCTTTGTAATCCATGCATAAAATTTTAATTCAAAGGACCTCTAAATTAACGTAACAGAGCGCTTTCGGTTGGAGCCATCATCAGTGTTACCTGGAAACTGAGTAAAAGAACCACCCATTAGTGAAAAACAGTAAATGCTGCCGAATTTTGGGTTAAGAAATGAAAAATTGTAATTGGCATTGTTATGTATACTATGGCATGAATAAAATTGAATTTTGAATTTTAAACTTGAATTTTGAATTCTGAATTTCTTAAGATATAAAAGATGTTAATTAAAAATTGTAAATTACGCATGATGATTTTTTTGTGTGATTTTTTCCATGCTATTAAGCGAAATGAAAAGAAAATGGTGGAAGCTTTTTCACTCACTTGTCAGTGGAAAAAAATCACACAAAAAAAATTACTTCGAATCTTTTTTTATCATTTAGTTGAGCGTCTCTCTGTTCGTTGTCTCTGCTGGCGGTCCGCTTTATCCACAGCAATTCACACCAAAACGATCAACTAAGTCAACTAGTTACAGAACGAAATATTATTCAAATGCACAGATTTACTCTTTTCTTTATTTATTATGACAAACGATATGGCAGAAGAGGCATTTCAAAAATATATCTTTTAGAACGAATAAGACGCATCTTCCCACGTTTACAGATTTTTTTTATCTCTTACTTACTATTCTGGAAATATGAATAAAAATATATAAGAAATATATATCCTTAAATATCCCGAAAATTGTAAGTCCTAGGATAAAAAATTAAATAGGTATATCGTAATATTCTAACTTATAACCGATTTAGCGAAAATTTTGTAAAATATTTGACTAACATGTATGGCCCGAAAAAAACGTATAGTTACATACGTCAATGTTATTGTAGACAACGTAAGACATTTTTTGACATATGTCCCAGTCAAATGTGGCAGCTTGAAAATTGATTTTTGTCACTTTTGACTTCTGGTAATAATGCGCAATAGGAAAAAAATGTGACAGTTGCCTTTTTTCCTAAGTAACATTCAAAATGCCACATTGACAAAATCGTTTAGAAATAATAATCTGTCAATGTCATACAAATAATTTAACAGTTGCTAATGTCAAATATATAAAGTTATTAAGCTACAATTACATTCAATTTCGGCCGTGCTTAATTTAATTTTAAACTGACATTTCTATTTCCGCCATTTTCATTTTACATTGAACTGATTGAACCAATTTGTAGGTTATGTTTCATGTCATGTTTTTTATTTCGCAAGGTTACTTATGTAATAAAAAAAATATAATACATCGTAAATACTATTAGAAAATAAACGATTTTTAATGGCTTGTTTTATTTCTTTGTTTCCTCTAACCGTCAAATTTGAAACAAAATTTTATCTCTACTTGCATTTGCCAAGCAGCTAACTAAACAAATTCCAATTCTGCTTCAGGTTAAGCAAATGCCAAATTTTTATTCTAAATGGTTGTGACAGAACTCATATGTCAAGCGCGAACTAAGCGCGTCCGAAAATGAATGTAAATGTACCTTTATTGTGAAATTATATTTGCCATAATATCAATATCGAAAACGACAAGTTTTATTCTCCAATTAAATTCAATTTCATATTAAATTAAGTCACTTAAAAATTGACAAATCGTTTGGTGCCATTTACATTCAATTCAAGAAGCATCAATTTTCAATGTACAATTTCTATATTTTAGGTGTGTTTATATTTTATATTTATATTGATCCCCAATTTCAGGATGTCCAGTATTTGCATATAAAGAATTCACACATTTGCCTCAAATCATTGTTAAACCAGGAGACACGGCAATTTCCCACCACATTTCTCCTCCTTACAGGGAAAGATGCATCTATGGCATTTACCAACAAAGTCATAAAAAATGATGCCTTATCATTCACCGAAAGAGAAAAGTGCAGAAATGCCCAATCAGTACCTTCTAAAACTTGAAACATCATCTGAATACCCCCATATGTCATGGGTCTATGAAAAATTGGCCTTGTCTGGCTAGTATGTTGTATGATAGGGATTTCAACTTCAATTTGAACAGCTTTGTGATCTGATAAAACAGCCTCAAGGACAGTTGTTGACAAAACTAAAGAATCCTCAAAATTAACAAAGATATTATCAATGCAATTTAACTGCCTTGTATTTTTAAAAATTTGTTGTGAAAACCCATAAGAATCAAGGAAGCATGTAGTCATGCCTGTATGCATGCATGTATTAAAATCTCCTGTTATACATATAAAATTATTATTATTATTATTAGTTAAAATTTCAAGAAGACTAGTTACCACATTTATAAATACATTGAAGTCACTTCGGGCGATACATGGCTATTAGAATCAGGCGTATGCTCTTCACTTCGATGGCATCAATCTCGCAACTCATTTCCGCTGAGAGTTCGACCAGTGCCTCGATAGAAGTTTTGGTTAGGATCAATGCACCTCCATGTTGATGTGTTTTCCTTGTATAACTTGATATATGCTTATACCCCTCAATGTGAAATGAAGCAAGTTCACTTTCACTAAGAAAATGCTCCGTGAGACAAACAAAATCAACTTTTCCTTGGCTTTTCCAATTCCTCAATCTTGTTTTGAATGGAACACACATTTTGATGAAGTATTGTTACAGGCATGGTTAAAGGACTCTTCACCGAGAGTGATGCGGGACCCCTCCCGGGTTGGGGGGACTACTCTGCAGATGTAAAAATGATTGATAACAATACCTGCTCCCTATAGGTCTGGCGACATAATAAGGGCCCTGTATTCCACAGGCACTTCCAGCTTGAAAGAGCTCTTTCGATGTAAAGATTTAGTTTTAATTTTTTTTCACATTTACAGGTGACACTGGTAGAGTTTCTTAGGAAGTCAATTACCTCTTCGGCAGTTACTTGGGGGCCTAGTCCTGACAGAAAAAGAAATGCATTTCTATACCTGCGACTTTTAGAGCAAAATTCTTACTTGTACCTCTAACAGGAGTTGGCCGCGGAAGTTTAACACGGTCTAGGTTTTTCGAGGCACTTTTTTTCCTCCTTTGCTCGACTTTGGTCCAGCCATCTTCATCACCTTTGTTTGGAGAAGGAATATTTTCCCTCTGCAGCTGTTGAGATGCCGGATTTGTAACATTTTTCTTGGCCCCAATGGAGAGTTCTTTGCCTTTGGAGTTGGAGCTTTCAATTTCAATTTTTTTCCCATTTTGACTTTGACAATTGCCGGCATTGCCGCCTGTGGGAACGTCAATGTCAACTTCAAACACGTCAGTTTCAAAAAGCGCCGATTCAACGTTGCCAACTCCACACTGTTCGGATCGTACATCATCGGGGAGACTAGCGACTTGTCGGTGATTTTCGGCTGGAGGAGTTTTGGGTGTGCGGAGAACTGAACCTTGTCGTGGTCGGGTTTCGGATTCGGATGGTAACCTTAAATGTCCGTCAGGCTGATTTGTAGGGGTTGCCGTTTTTGTTGAGAGGTTCTCTTTGGATTGGACAATGTTTTTGTTTACCTTTTCCTCAAGAGACAGGATTCTTTGTACTATTATGTGTTCCACCTTGTCAAGCTTTGCACAGACACTGTTTGTTTTCTTCCTCCAATAAGCAAATTTTTGCCTTTAGCATCTCTAGCTCAGAGTTTTTCTCCACAATCGTTTGACGGTTTTCCTCTTCCCGCGCTTTCTTTGCACAAATTCCACATCGAATTTGGTTTTTACTGCCACTAACGACTTGCAGCCCCGTTATACGAAGGGCACATGAATTATGGTAATGTACTAGGCAATCTATACACTTCACACAATTTTTTTCAACATTTGTCTTACAATATTTACACTTTTTGTTTTCTGTTGTTAAGAGCACATCTTAGCTTTCCGCCATTCTGACTCTTACTCTGCGGCTGTGGAAAGCGATGAAGCTGTGTGAAATTTGGCTTGCGCTGCTCAACAATGTGCTAGAATTGTCATGGGCAGAGTTGTTTAAATTCAGTCGTGGACGACGACTTTGTAGAGGCAGATGATTAAATGGTTATATTCTATTAGTGGAATGGGCCTATAGGGGAAACCACTTAAAAAAAACGCGCCGAGAGCTCTACCTCAATAAAGATGGTGCGGAAACGCGCTCATCCATCCACAGGTATAAAAATTATCATTTGACCACTAACACTTTCTCATAAATATTTTATGCAATGTGGACCTTGTAGAGAAAGAACTGCTCTTTAATTGTGATTCTATATGTTTATTTGCTCACACTAATATTTTTCGAGAAAATCGCCGCCAAAGACGGCGCCGTTGAGCTCATTTTTGTCTTCGCGCTTAGAAAACTGTTTATTTTCCAAGGTCATTTATGAGCGTTGGGTGGGAGATATGCAAAGATATTATATGACAAATTTTATGGAGAATATAATAAGTCCTAGCTGCCATAGCCATATGAGACATGGGATTCTTAGTTATGATGGAAGTAGACGTCAAATATGCCATAAGCCATATATTTGCAGATATACTATATTATAGTTTGTGTGCTTAGAAATGTAAATTACTAGTTGATAAATAAATGTTTATAAAGAAATTATCAACTTTTATTAAATATTTTTTGTTTTAAATTTCGCCTTCCATTGAATAAAAAACGAATGGGGTGTGATAAACAGCTCAGTACACGTTCTGTCAGCCCCGTTACGGAATTATTCAAATTAGTTTTGAGTAACTACACCCAGAAGCTCTTTTCCAGATTTTATCATATGTTCTTTTATGAATCAGCTTTATACTCCAGCAGGATAAATAAAAATATATGCTTACCGTTTGGCTTCCAAAAATGACAGCGTTACGTCGCGTCGCTATGATGACATAGGTATGTTTCTACATTTCCATTAAGTTTAGTTGGGTGGTTTTAAGCAGTTTTAAATCTTTTTTTTTATGTAACTTATATTATGTTTACAAAATTAAAGAGTTGTTCATGACTGATCATGCTCAGCAAAATCACATTACTAGAGATGGTGGTTTATTAGCACCAGGCTGGCATCGGACAACAATGTATTAAAAAATATATTATTTTTATTATTGTAAATGTTATAATGCTCTCATATTAAAGGTCCGCCAAGCGTTAATGTCTTTAAAAGCAGGTTAAAGATAATGCTATTAGAAAAAGCTTGTTACAGCTTTGACGATTTTTTTATTGAAGGATAATTTGTATTACTTATTACACTTTAACACTTTCCTTAGTTATTGTATGTGTCTGTACTGTACTGTACTTTTCAATCGAAGAAATAAAATTATCTTTATCTCTTTATCACATATAAAATATATAATCAAACATCCATTTGGATCATGTGTTATTATCTTATCAGTAACTTCCCTTGTAAATTCAAAATCTGTCACCACTTGGAGTGAAACATTACAAAATTTTGGTGTAAAAATGTCTCTCCTAAAAATGAAGCATCGAAAACTGGATTCAGCTGAAGTGTAACATTTTATCCACTTTTACAATTATTGTATCCAACCAACGCCCTCAAAACATACTTAAATTTCATATTTGCATCGGCCAACTAATTAACTTTGGTACAAATAATACTAAAAAAATATTGTTAGCGACTATTAATTAATACATATTAAATTTCTTCTTTAACGATGTTATAATAAATCTCAATAAATAGTGTACAAAAAGTGAACAAATAATCCCTCGAAATTTCAGCGTAATATCTGCATTACTAGCCTATGTATGATTAATAATAATAATAGTAGGTTTAGTATATCATAATCATACGGTCACAAACTGGTTTTTAAAGAGCACTAGCCAAGGCATGTATTAATACCCATAAAGCCATGGTATATGGGTATCGTACAGGGCAGTATCCAACATAAATCGAAATTGGATATTTATTATTTATCTCAAGTAGATGTCACATGGAAAAGCACGCATTCAAAAAAACTGTCCGCATTTGGCATCATTAAAGATGAACCCGTTGACCAGCTGATCTCTGGATACAGTAAAATTGCTCAGTCGGAATACGTTCTGCGAGATAATAACGTTGTCAAGTTGATCCACTGGCACCTTTCCAAAAATGACTATAGCAACACAAAAAAGGACTGGTATAACCATGAACCAAACAAAGTGACAGAAGAGGGCCACGCGAAGATTCTCTGGGATTTCCGAACCAATAATCACTGAAGAAGAAATATAAATTATTGATGTAGCAATACAGGGAGATGCAAGAATCAAAGACAAAGAGATGGAAAAAATAGAAAAATACGAAGAATTAGGTCGTGATATGCCCTGTTTATACAAACACCGCTAACGTGTCACACCCATTGGTGTGGAAGCTCTAGGGGCCATTACACCTAAGCTGGAAAAGCATCTTGATTATCTAAACATTCACAGTGCACATTTACAAAAAACTGCAGTGTTTGGGACAGCACAGACACTATCAAAATACCTTCGAAATTCTTAACCTCATGGACAGGAGTAGCATTTCGAAGAGGGAATGTACCATTGCAAAGCTGAGGCATTCTTCAAAGATTGAATATATATA
>JAEQML010056719.1:0-33424 GCA_016904865.1 Pissodes strobi
ACCAAGATAAACACATTCGTCTGGAGGACCACAACGACGTGTTAGACAATTGTAACGGTCAGAGAATTGCAGTAATATTCATTGCCAATTAACGCGTAATATTTTACTCATCATTATGTCAAGAATTTGAACAGAGTCATTTCCTTGGGGGTTGGATTAAATATTGACAAAAAGTCAAAAAAGGCACACGTAAGAATAGTATCACCATATATATTGGTTAGTATATTAATACTTTTGTCATTTATATCAATTAAAATCCTTTAGTTTACACCCACATTTCGTTGTAGTGATTCGACCATCTCTTTTAGCAATATCACTTTATTTCGTTGTCTTCCGGAAAGAAAGAAAGGGGTCACACAAGTTTTCTCCCTAAATAAAATGAAATATATAATATTAAGTGGATTTCTGGAGCTTAAACTCCAATTTTGGAGAGAGCATAATTTTTTTTACTTAAATAGTTTTACAGACCTTTTAATTTTGAAAAATAAATACTTTGCATGGATGTAATTTTATTACATTCTCTATCTATTTCGTGTGACAAGTGGACTTTGTTTCCCTAATTCTTAGAAGGTCTTTGGTTTTGTTTCTTTAAATTAGCTTTAGGGATTGTTTTCGACGTTTATTTAGTCATTTAAACCTTTTTGAATTTATTTCACTTCAGTTCTTACCTTTTCTAGGAAAAACGGGGTTATTTATAGCTTTTAACATGTTCAAGGGAACAAAAACAGACCAATAGTACGTGACTTTTGAGATAATGAATTTTGTCTTCCGGAAAGGAAGAAAGGGGTCACACAAGTATTTGCCTTAAATAAAATAAAATATATAATATTAAGTGAATTTCTGGAGCTTCAACTGCAATTTTGGAGGGGACATAATTTTTTTTAATTAAAGAGTTTAACAGTTCATTTAATTTTGAAAATTAAATACTTTGCATGGATGAAATTTTATTACATTCTGTATCTATTTCGTGTGACAAGTGGACTTTGTTTCGCTAATTGTCCATGGTTTTGTTTCTTTAAATTAGCTTTAGGGATTGTTTTCGACGTTTATTTACTTATTTAAACTTTTCTGAATTTATTTTACTTCAGTTCTTACCTTTCCTAGGGAAAACGGGGTCATTTAGAGCTTTTAAAATGTAAAAAGAAATAAAAAAAAGACTAGCAATACGTCAGTCTTGAGAGAATTAATTTTACCTAATTTTGTAATTTGCGGTGCAATTGCTATTTTACGGCAAAGAATACGTGTGGACATTTACCATCCTAAAATGCCGAATTATTTTCGTTTTAAATTGGTTTTCTATCATTATCCTAATTAATACCTTTTCATTCCTGACAATTCAGAAATTGTGCCAATTAAAGTTTTAAGTTCACATTATGCCTTGCCTTAGTAACTTTACATTGTCGGAGTTACAGGGGTATACAGGAAGATAATTAGGGTTGTAAAGGTTGAATGGATCGGTCAACAGACAGAAGGAGAGTTGGTCGATTATGAACAATTTTAGGCGTGCTTCCCGTCGAAGGATTGCGGAACCGGAGTTGGAGCCGAACGCACTAACTGATTGTTTTTGTGGAGTGGCTGAGGGCTTGTTGAGGAGTGGCTCCAGTAATGTGGATCCAATGCATTATCTCCAGCAGCGAGTTCCGCTGAGGTTAGGGAGGCAATTCAGGATTTAAAGAACCGTAAGTCTTCGGGACCTGATGGCATCTCTTCACGATTGCCTCTGGTTTTACCTGACTGTGCACTAGATGCTATAGTCCCTGCCATAAACAACTTCTGCCTTAAAGGCATTCCCCCCCCCCTGTTTAAAGGAGGCAGGTGTGATTTGAATTAGCCATGTAACTTTCGCCCAGTATCAATTTTGTCGACCATCTCAAAAATTCTCGAGAATTGTATCCTTTTTGCACCAGCATGACATTTTATCTGCTAATCAGTTTACCTTTCAGAGATGCTATGTTTACCTTCTTGGAGAGAGTGTATATATCAATAAATCCTAGGGAAGTATCGGCGGCAGTGTTCTGTGATCTATCCAAGGCACTTGATTGTGTGGATCATGGGATACTGTTGTCTAAGTTTAAACCTTTAATTACGATTTCGGGAGCTGATGTTCCATGAGCGGACCTCATTGTCGAGTAGAGAGAGTTTGAAGTTCTCGATGGTCGCCTAAGGTTTCAAGATCATATCCTGAGTCTTGCGTCAAAACTATCCTCGGTCTAGACATGTGCTTGGAGGGGTGGTTGCGCGCTCAGTTTACTTCGTTCTGATTGAATCGCACATACGGTATGGCATGCCCTTTTGGGGTCTGAGTAGCAGGGATTTGTTGGTCGTTATATTTGTGCTTCAGAAGACTGTTGCAAGCCATTCTTTATTTCGGAAAAAATCTCATCCTTTTTTCTACCTTTATCTCGGAAACAGAGGGACAGGTTCACAAATGTGATACACCTCTGTCTAACACTGACCATGTGACTCGACAGGTGAATGATTTTCCTTTGCTAATTCCTACTTCTAATTTCTACTCTCTCTCTCTCTCTCTCTCCCTCTCTCTCTCTCTCCCTCTCTCTCTCTCTCTCTCTCTGTGTAGCTCTTACAACGCTGGGTGGGTCTTGGCTGACTTCACGATACGCCTCCACTGAACTCGATCCATCATTGCTTCTTCTGGGTGATCAAGATTAAAAACTAACCCACATATACACCGCAGAATTCTTCTTTCAGCTATTCGTAGTCTGCTTTCGTTCTGCTTAGTCAGAGTCCATGTCTCACATGCATAGGTCAGTATCGGTCTGATAATCGCGTGGTATATTCTTATTTTAGAGTTTCTAGAAATAAATCTGGATTTCATTATTTCTTTGCAATGCAAAACAACAACGGTTTCCACTTTGAATTCTGGCATCGATCTCATGTGTCATGTTATTATCAGACGTTAGGGCAGCTCCCAGGTACTTAAATTCCTGCACTCTTTCAAAATTACACCTGTCCATAGTGACATTCTAGCCTATTCTATCTCTACGTTCAGTTCTTGATGTTATCATGTACTTGGTTTTAGCTTAGTTAATTTCCAGCCCAACTTTCTTTACTTCGATCCTTATCGCACTCGTAGACCCCTCCACACAAGCCTTTGTTAAGTTAATAAGTTTGTTAGGAATGCCAAGCTCTGACATTGCATTCCACAGTTCGACTCTTAGAACGCTATCATACGCTTGCTTAAAGTCGATAAAAAGTTGATGTAGTGTTTTATTGTGTTCCCAACATTTCTCCATCATCTGTCGAATTGTAAAAATTTGATTTATAGTGGAACGGTTCTTTCTGAATCCAGACTGGTAATCGCCTATTTGATGTTCTAAGTAGGGATTCAGTTTATCCAGTAGTAATAGTGAAAGTGCCTTGAAGCCAGTATTTATCAGGGAAATACCACGATAGTTAGAGCAATACACTTTGTCACCCTTCTTATGCAGAGGGACGAAAACACTTTCTTTCCATTTAGATGGTATTTTTTATTTTTTCCATATTTGAAGAATTAGAGAATGAAAATGATTAAGAAAGACTTCTCCTCCGTTTTTAAGACACTCTGCTGGTATGGTGTCGCTACCCGGTGTTTTGTAGTTTTTAAGTTTAGAAATGCTTTTTGCAACTTTTTTCAACGTTGGGTCTTTTATAAGGGGTTCTGCTGTATGGTGGGTGGTAGCATTTCTTTCATTGGTCGTTGGTAGATTTAGGATATGTTCAAAGTATTTTCTTCAGGTCTCGATTACTTCAACTTCATTTGTAACTAGAGTTCCGTCATCGTTCTTAAGTATGGTGCCAATTCTAGGTTTAAAGCCTGTTTTGATGCCTTTCACTTTTTGAACGAAATTTCTCTTTTGGTTCTTTCGATTGCGGCACTCTAGTTCTAATTTTCACTTCATGTAGCCTTTTCTTTTTCCTTATAGTTGTTCGTGCTCTTGTCCTTATTTCTCTGTATTTCTCCGAGTTCTGTTCGCTGGGGTTCTGTATCATTTTTTGGCGTGCAAGATTTCTTTTGTGTACCTGCCCTTTACATTCCTCGTCAAACCAGTCCTTTCTTTTTGGGGGTTTTATTTTTCCTACTGTTGTTTGAGTGCATCGAGTCACTGCCATTCTGATGGTGTCCCATTTTTCGTCAATGCTTGCTTGATGTTCAGAGGTTGCTAGTAGTGTGCTTAAGGATCCCCGGTATTCCTGTATCCTGGTTTTATCTTTAAAAGCATCTACACTCCATCTTTGGATCCGTTCTGTTTTGGTGTTTTTTTTTTGCTCGAGATCCTTGCTCGTTATTTAGCTCTGACAAGGAAATTATCTCCATCCGCATACAGGCCTCGGAACTACTTCTTCGCTTGCTAGGAACTCGCTAATATACCTTAGTCTGAAGATCTAATTAAGCTTTTTAAGCGAACATTGAAAAAGCTGCTATTTCTCAGGGCATATTACAGCGTTGAGGAATTTTTGACGATACTGCCTATGCCTAAGCCTAGTTTATGTTGTTGATTTATTTTTATATGATTGTTTAGTGTCTTGTGTCCTGTACTGAAGAGTCTGTAGCTTTTTATTTTTTTTTTTATTTAAATGCTGTTGTTTCTTATTTCTGGTGCATTTATTTTTATTATTCTTGTTATTACCTTTTTTATAAGTTTATTTATTTAGTTGTAGGGTGCTTTGTACGCAAGATTTGTTTCTTAAATAATAAAGCATATTATCTATCTATCTAAACCGTGCTTTGTTGATACTGTCTGCCTACCGGTTCGGGTGACGCGTTTCAAACTATCGCGTTATCGAATCGAGATTTCTAAATATTCGTTTCTACGACCACAGGTTGCTCATTAGCGTTAGGTGTGGTGAAGTGAAATATAAAAACTACGGAACGTGGGGGGCTTAGTTTTCGTGCGACGTCTCTGCACGTGGGGACAAGTTGTTCGGAACACGGACACTAAAACTTATATTCCATATGTAAGGACAGGGTTCACTGCTCTACAGAGCTTTACCCAAGAAGCGTTTCCTTATAGTCATTCCATTATATTATGTTGAGCGCGCTTTTAAAGGGTCTATTGTCTCTTTGTAAAATACTCTACAGATGCCAGCGTTTATTGTTAAAAGCATTTTTTCTAGTTCACGTGCTAATCATTTAAATACAAAACACTTTTCGCTTCAAATGACAACACAATTGCCCCAGTGTACCGTTCAAAACAAAATGACACTCTCTCGACAAATTTAATCCAACCAACTAGAGACGAAAAAAAATGTATTCCTTCACATACAAACTTTTTCTTTTGCTCATCGCATTATAATGAACGTTACACAACTTGATTACAATGTCAATCTCAGGTACACGTAATACATTTCAGCCGTGTTTTGTCGGATCTGCAACTGACGACAAGAGATAAAACCGCCGCATTCTCCGTGAAATTATTGGCGCTTATCGGCATTGTTCGCTTCAGTTTTGAACCCGACTGAAATATTTTTATTTATCGCTGCTTATTGATCTGGCCCATCAATTTTTCTTGACAAGATCACAATACGCCTGTAGGGGATTCGCTATGCAAAATTGAATCCGCCTATGTTTTAAACATTTCTATAGATATTGTGCTTTTATTGACGGAGGCGCAAACATTGTCATCAATTATCTTAGCTCCGAGCGAGCTTTGCTCATCGATCGATCGTAACAGTTATTTATATAACGTGAGAGATAAAGGCATTGTTATAGTTGGCGTGTGAATACTTCAGAGCGGTAATAATGCAAGATTTTATCTGCATGATCCCATCTCTTTGTCATTCTATCAAATATCACAAAGAATCAGATAAAAAACTTAAGCTGGATGTATACGTAACCGTAACGGAGACGTAAACACTCTCGTAAGAAGCTGACCAAGTTTTAGCCCCATACGTTACCTTATTATGGCGTACTAATGAAAATGCTGAATTACTATCGATAAACCAGCATTCATTTTTAAAAGAGTCATTGAACAGCTTTCATGAACAAGTTTGGATTCTTACGTGTATCTAAAAATGTATTCTCATTTTCAAACATCGTGACTAACTTATGATTTCCTTACACTTCGGCTACGTTACGATTATGTTACGTCAATCTATAAATGAAGCTTTAGTATTGTTACATACAAATATGATAATCTCTTAGAAACTTGTTCGATTTATAAGTAGCATCGCATCACAGGGCCATGAGAATAACGCCAATAGCAGCATGCTGGGAATCCCACCATTCGGGGCCTGGGCCATGCAATTGGTCTCTTACATGATCCAGCCTTCCTTCTTCCAAGAATCCCTAAAAGCACTTGTCCTCATACAGAGTCGTAGTACCCGACAACAGGCTCAGATTAAAGAGAGCCTACACAATAACCATATGGACATCGACGGCTCACGACTGGCAGAACAACAGTCCTCCGGAGCTAAATGTTTCTTGGAGACCAGCAGCACCCAGGAAAGCTTCCTCCTGGGAAAGTACGAAGCAGTATTCCAAGCAGAAGAGTACGTAATCTTGATGGTTACAACATTGGACGGGGTTAGACAAAGAGATGAAGAGGGTGTCGTAATTTGATCCGATAGCCAAGCTGTGGTCAGGGCGGTCTGAACATCCAGAACTAACTATCAACAACATCCTGATATAGATGCGGGGACACGGCGAGATGGTGGGGAGCTTACCAGGCTCGGCTTGGATGCCCCATGCAAGGCCTCTCTAAAGCCCAAGTAAGAGCGGCAATCAGAGAGCGGACTGATGCAGGGGTCTCTCAATAAGAGATTGAAGAAACTTTCACGGGACTAGACGGGGCAAAAAGTTTATCGCTGAACCTGATAAAATCAGGAAGTAATGGCTCCTAACGAGAGATAGACAGTCCCACCTCGGTAATAGTTATTATAGATCACTCTCCTCTAAGACAACACATGAGCCTGGTGGGCCTTGAGGAGAGCGGCTGAGTGAGGTTGAGTGAGGATGAAAATGGGCCTTTAGGAGAACGGTACCTGCCGGGAGTGAGTATGAAATCCCCCTCTTTTACTTGGGCAGATGTGTTGCCTTTGCAAGAGCGAGTTATGTCGTTTGAGGTCGGTAGTATTGCAGGACGAGGAAACCGTTTGCCTGCCATGGCGAGGGATCTTGACCAGCATCATGAAATCGGGAAGACTGGAGGTGAGGTCAATGGTTTTCCTGTCAACCATTAACCTCTCGGGTGTTCTGCAAGCGCCTCCGAACCTATCAGCAAGGCATCTTCGCAAATACTAATACTTTAGAAGTAGCATTTCTACGAATGCCGGGAAGCTGTAGAAATGGTTTCATCCTCTCATATAGAGTAATGAAGTTCCAATTGTAAAACTACCTTCCGGCTAGTTTAATAATTGGTCAACAGAAGCAAGTGATTTGACTGTGCCTCCTATATTAGTTTTTCTTGAAAAACAATAATGACTTGAATTAGAAGAGAAGAGTAAACACCATACCCATACGAAAATATAGAAAATCATACGATTTCAGCCCACTGTTTACATGGGTCAAACGACCATAATAATTCTGTATTTGATTGTAGGTACCTACAAGTAGCTATTGGAATCAATTTCTAAGCCTTACCCTTCATCAGTCAGGTTTAAGCTTCGGGAGAATTCAACCTTAACACAACACGATACAATCGAAAGCATTATTGTCTTGGTCATGTTCTGTTATGCTTTAGATGGCGTGCAGATTATGTAGCTCGGTGAGAGATTGATCTACGTCAGACAAGGGAGGCACTTCGGTAAAACAATATCAATGTCTATTGGTCAAAACTTAATGAATTTAAAAAGTTGCGTTTTATTTATGGTTAGCTTTTACTAGTTAATTTAGATAAATATTTGAACGTTCTTCACCGCAGGCTAGTTGAGCTTAATTTCACTTAGCTCTTTAATGAACTTTGACAGATTCTCCCTTATGAAATTATTTTACTTATCACCTTGACGAATTTATCCTAGATTCGACATTATGCGGGTATCCACAAGAGACTGTGTTCATGTAAACTGCAGCCCAATTGTCGAGCGGAATAGGTGGGAGACAAAAGTCTGGCAGACTGATTGTTCGCTCGACTACTTATATAATAAAATTCGTTGGCCGTTGCAACTTTAAGGTTCATAATCGCTTTCGTTGACCGCTCTCGTAGTTTATAGTTTGTCTTGTATGGAATGCATTGGAATGAAGTTCTACTCCACTCACACAATGCACTTTTTTTTTATAAAATTAAAGAATTTATATTGCAAGGAGAGAAATCATGAGGAAGTTGTAATTTGCTCTGATAGCCAAGCGGCGGTCAGGGAGGTCTGTGCATCATGGAATAACTCCAAATTGCTCTAGGAGTGCGGAAACGCCTGGTAGCAGCTGGCACAGAACAACATCCTGATATAGGTGCCGAGACACAGCGGGATGGTGGGGAGCTGGCCAGGCTTGGCTTGGGTGCTCGTGCAAGGCCTATCTAAACCTCAAGTAAGAGCGGCAATAGAGCGGACTGACCCATGCCTCTCAACAAGAGATTGGAGAAACTTTCACGGGAGCAGGCGGGGCAAAAAGTTTATCACTGAACCTGATAAAACCAGGACGGATTGGCTCCTGGCGAGAGATAGGCGATCTCTAAGCACCCGATAAGAGCTATTATAGGACACTGCGGTCTAAGAAGACACAAGAGCCTGATGGGCCTTGAGCCTCTCCATTACTTGAGCAGATGCGCTGCCTTTCCAAGAGCGAATTATGTCGTTTGGGGTCGGCAGTATTGCAGGACGAGGAGACTGTGTGCCTGTCATGGAGAGAGATCCGGACCTTTATCATCAAATTAGGAAAACTACAGTGGACTGGAGCTGAGTTTAATGGTTGACACGAAATCTTAGGTGTTCTGCAAATGCCTTCGGGCCTATCAGCAAGGCCTCTTCGCAAATACTAAGTAGCATTTCTACGAATGTCAGGAAGCTGTAGAAATGGTTTCTTCTCTTCATATAGAGAAATAAGTTCCAAATGTAAAATTATCTTCCTGCCAGTTTAAGAAATGGTCAACAGAAACAAACGATTTGTCTGAAAAACATTATTGGCTTGAATTACAAGAATGAACAATTCTTGAATTTGAAAATATAGAAAATCATACGATTTCAGCTAATATTTTTGTCGGTAAAATAAAATAATATAAAACAGCGTTTACATGGGCCCAATGACTATAGCAATTCTGTATTTAACTGCAGGTATCTACAGGTGGCTATTGGAATCAATTTGTAAACTTTAACCTTCATCAGCCAGGTTTAAGCTTCGGGAGGATTCAATTTTAACACATTCGAAAGTAATATAGTCACATCCTGTTAGGCCTTGGATGCCGTGCAGGTTATGTAGCTCTACGTCAGACAAGGGAGGCACTTCGGTAAAACATTATCAATGTCTATTGGTCAAAAACTTAATGGATTTACAGTTTAGTTAACAGCAAATCGAACTTTTCGTAAACCAGATGTAATATATGGCTACATTTCTGTGGTTTCGTGGTCAGCCACAATTCTTAGCGCCAGAGTTTTCATTTTTGGACTAGAGGTACTACTTTTGATTGGACTAAAACCGGATCTCTTGGGCTGAGGCTACCGGAAATTGCAAGATTTGAGAAATATTCCCAGTTCAATTGCTACCCAATGCTCCACGTTTTCCATTGCTTTTCCAAATACAGCGTTGTTCACAAGTCTAGAAATTACATTTAGGCTTATTTTTTTTGCTGCGTTCTTTTCGCTGCGTTTAGATCTATATAGATTTAATACCATGGTGATTGATTAAATGAGAATGCGTTGAAGTAATGCTTGCCAAAACTACACATAAAATTGGTGTTAACTCTCGACTAATATTCTCCCAATATTCCCAGTCCAATTTCTACCCAATGCTCCACTTTTTCCATTGCTTTTCCAATTACAGCATTGTTCATAAGTAAAGAAAATTACATTTAAGCTTATTTGTTTTTGCTGCGTTCTTTTTAGCTGCGTTTAGATCTATATAGATTTAAATCCATGGTAATTGATTAAATGAGTATGCGTTGAAGTAATGCTTGTCAAAACTACCCATACAAATGCTGCTAACGTTTGACCAATATTTTCTCAATGTCACCAGTTAAATTTCTACCCAACGCTCCACGTTTTCCGTTGCTTTTCCAAATACAGCATTGTTCATAAGTATAGAAAATCACATTTAAACTTATTTCTTCTTGCTGCGTTAATTTTCGCTGCGTTTAGATCTATATAGATTTAAATCTATGGTGATTAATTAAATGAGAATGCTCTAAAGTAATGCTTGCCAAAACTACGCATAAAAATGCTGTTAACTTTCGACTAATATTCTCCCAATGTTCCCAGTTCAATTTCTTCCC
Organism: Pissodes strobi; assembly: GCA_016904865.1. NCBI lineage: Eukaryota > Metazoa > Arthropoda > Insecta > Coleoptera > Curculionidae > Pissodes > Pissodes strobi. The sequence goes on from JAEQML010056719.1 coordinate 10,359, forward strand.
AATGTTGCACTTTTTCCATTCTTCTTGAGATGCGTTATCCACTCAGTGAATTTGGCGACAATTCTGGCATATTCTTTTCGATATTGGGCGGCTCTGAAAAGTGAATGGGCGTCGAGGTTTGTCCATTCTCTTATGTTCTTCAGCCATGAAAATCTCTTTCTCCCGATGCCTCTCTTTTCCTCGATCTTTCTTTCCATAATTAGCTTTAGGAATTGGTACTTGGAATTTCTGAATATATGCCCTAAGTATGCAGTTTTCCTTCTTTTCACTATTTGTAGCAATTCTCTTCCTCTTTCCAATCTATCCATGACTTCATTGTTCGTCACGCGATCCGTCCAAGGAATCTTTAGCATCCTTCTGAAAACCCTCGTCTCAAAAGCTTCCAGTCGGTTCATGGCATTGACCTTTATTGTCCATGTCTCTACTCCATACAGTAGTAAAGAGTAAATGTAACATTTCACAAAGCCGTGATTTCAAATTAAGGCTGTTGTTGCTGAGAAGAGTTCTCATGTTCATGAATGCCACTCTGGCTTGCTCGATTCTGCTACGTATCTCCACGTCTAGGTCTAGGTCTTCAGTTATTCAGCATCCTAGATATCTAAATTTCGTGACCTGTTGGATTTTCTTATCATTCACTGTGATGTTCAGGAGCACATTTGGTGTTCTGCTAAACATCATTACCCTCGTTTTGTCCGTGTCAATCTTTAGGCCGAGTCGTTCTCCTTCGGAAGATATTCTGTCTATAAGGCGTTGTAGTGCTTCCTGGCCATCTGCTATTATGACTGTGTCGTCAGGGTAACGTAGATTGTTGACCACCTGACCATTGATTTTGATGCCGTCATCTGTACCTTTCAAAGCACTTCCGAAAATTGCTTCAGAGTACAGATTAATCAGTAGTAGGGACAAGAGGCAACCCTGTCTTACTCCCTTTTCTATCGGGAATTTCAGTGTAGTATCACTTCCCACCTTCACCGATGCAGTTTGATTTATGTATAGGTTCTTTATAAATCGTAAATCATTTTTATCTATCATCCTATCTTGGAGCGTCTTTACTAGGTTAGTATGTTTGATACAATCGAACGCCTTCTGGTAATCTATGAAGCAGATGAAAACGCCCTTGCGCTGGTCTCTGCATTTCTGGAGTAATACGGTAAGGCTGAAGAGTGCTTCACGAGTACCGAAGCCTTGACGGAACCCACACTGGGTAGTGCCAATGTCTCTTTCGCATCTATTGTAAATTCTCGTATGAATTATCTTTAGGAACATTTTTAGGACTTGACTCAGTAAGCTGATCATAGTGGTTTGCGTTTGGTGTTTTGGGGATCGGTACAAAAATTGACTGGAGCCAGTCATGTGGTATCTCGCTCGTCTCATATATGTTGTTGAATATTTCTGCCAGTGAGTCCATATTTTCATTATTTAGCAGTTTTATTATCTCTATATATACGTCGCCTGGACCTGCTGCTTCTCCTTGCTTGCTTTCTTTAATTGCCTTGAGGACTGGGGACGGTTCACCTTCATAATCATCTGTGAAATCTCTTATAGTATTCTCCGCATATAGTTGTTGCGTGTAGTTCTTCCAATGATGAAGGAGTTCCTTGGGATCAGAGATGATTCTATTGTCTTCGACTATGTTGTTCAGATTGCAAAGCTTTGTTCGACCTGTAACTTTTTCACTAATTTATGTGTGTTAAAATGTTCATGTTTCTCTTCCAGTTCTTCCTGCTCTGTGCACCTTTCCTGCAACCATTGTTCCTTAGCTTTACGGATCACTTTCCGAATTTCTCTGTTGATCTTTCTGTACTCCAACTCGTCCTTGTTCCTGAAGGACCTACGCTTATCCATAAGTGTCAATATATCCTCTGTCATCCATTTTTTTTGTTACTTGGTGGACCAATTTCGTTGTTCGTGACAGTCACAATGGCGTCCTTAAAGCTGTCCCAGGTGTCGTCCATGCTAGATGGGCCCTGATTTCGGGACATGGTTCCGGCCATTGCCTCATTCACCTTTTCTTTGATTCTCATCCGTACTTCAGTTTTCTTTAAGTTGTTGATATCGAATTTCATACTAGGTCTTCGCTCTATCTTTTTTAGTTTTATTTTAAGTTTACCCACTAAGGGGTTGTGATCTGACCCTAAATCGGTCCTTGGGTAGGCTCTTACTCCGTGTAGTCAATTTCTGTATCCTTGGCTGATCAATATGGTGTATTTGATTTCTTACGAGATGCTCTTTCGTGTGCTGTTGGTACTGCCAGGTGTAGTTTGAACCATGTGTTCGCAATGACTAGTTTTTCTTTCTGACAGAATTGTATTAGCATATCTCCCCTTTCATTGCGATCCCCCAGACCAAAGTCACCCACTGTACTCTCGACACGTCCTTGTCCAACCTTGGCGTTGAAGTGAACCATGATTATGAGTCCTTCGTTTTTCTTAACTAATCCCATTAGTTATTTTATTTCTTTATACAGTTGCATTACCTCATTATCGGGGTTTTCCAGGGTCGGTGCGTAGATTTGGATTATATTAAGATCAACCGTTTCTGCTTGAACTTGTAGTAGCGCTGTTTTATCAGAGAGCGCCACAAAGTTCATTACTACTTTGTTGGTCTGTCCTTTGACCAGGAAGCTCACTCCATTATAATGATGTGGGAGGTTGTTTCCAGAGTAATACAGTGTCGCTTTTCCGTAGTACATTTACCATTTCGAGGCCATCTGATCTCGCTGAGCCCTATAATGTCTATGTTACATCTTACCATTTCTTTAATCAAGTTGTCCATTCTGCCGGCGGCTTATAGGCTTTCCACATTCCAAGTGCCAATTTTCAGTTTTGAGATTATTTCCACTTTCGGGTGGGTCCTGGCATTGTTTTTCCTCGCGAGGATTCTTAGCACCCCTTGGCCATTCAAGGCCTGCCGCGGACTAGGGGCCGTTGCTTTCTGTACCTGTACCATCTTGTCTTTTTGGATTGTCCCTGTGGGCCTTTAATATGGTGGATTCCCGTTGCCTTCCATATTCTTATGCCGTTGACTTGTTCCGTTCATACGCCTTTTGGAGCGACTTCTCACCCCAAGGGCAAAGGAGTGCTCTGTCTCCCACTTGCTCTTCCACCCGAAGCTGTTGGCTACTGAGAGGGGACTGCTTATACCGGCAGTTACTCGGTCGACAGAGCCTCGTTAGTTTTCTTCGTTTGCAGGGTGCACCACGTGCAGGTGAGGTTGTCGTTTGGGTGGAGATTCACTCGCACCACCCCTTACACCCCCTAAGTATAGGAAGTCACATTTAAGTTTATTTATTTTTGCTGGTAAAGCTCGCGCTAACATAACCAAGCTACACTTTTTTTTTTGGGCCGCTACAGATTAATAATATTAAAATAGCTACACTATATATTTAACGTCATCGATGAAATGCGTCTTTACAGTATATTACCGTAATAAGGAAATATGTAAATATCATTAGCTGCTCAACACCAAAATGTACCTTGTCCAAAGAAATAATAAATGCTTGAAGGGGGAGCCGCGAAGAACTTGACGTAAAAGTGACGCCTACACAAACAATTAAGTGGAACGAGAAAATTTAATTAAAAATTGAGTAATTAATATCCAATAAAATCCAGTTTACCACATCATTAATCACCCGGCAATAATTATACAAATTTCAGCTTCAAAAAGTCACAAGCGCCCTCCTTGAAAACATATTTATCTTCTTGACAGCTAAGGAATTATCTAGGTTTTATATCGCTTAAGCCACCATTCGCTTAAATGAAACAAATCCACAGGCGAACTAATTTTTTTTTTAAAAAGAAACCACATTGAATTCTATTAACGAAATGAATTGGTCTTTCTTAAAAGACATTTTTCAAGGCATTATTTAAGCCGCATGTTTTCTTTAAGGTGATTAATGTGGCGGGACCTCGTTTGACTTTTTTTATGATTGCCCTTGTTCGTGCACTTGGTATTAAATTTAGTGCAATATTTCTCGCTTTGTTGTTTTTGAAATGTGTGAAAAATGTGTTTATAACTTCTTAAATAGATTTCGTTTTCAGATGCACTGATATGACGAGTGCATTGAAAATTATCGATTATTTTCGCGGAATTTGAACGAATGTAATTGCTTTGTTTCAGTCTTAATTTCCAGTTCTGGCGGTTTTAAGATAGAAGCTTTATAAACTCATTCTGGCCGGCGGCGATGAATTCATTGTACCTATGTTCACGTTAAGATTAAATAGAAATGCAAATCTTGGGTCTAAAATGGTTTTAATGTGGTTTGTAGATAATCACGATGTCAGGTTTGAGGCAGTGTTCTATGGATTTGCTACAAGATTTAGTCGACTGAAGCAAATTGTGAATGCAAATAGAAAACGCTGAGGAGGTTAAAATAATTCAGTTCGAATTGACTTTTTAAATATATGTAAATATATTTTACATAACAATTTCCGGACCGATTAAAAATTAGTATATTCGAAAATGTCTAGTAGTTTGGTAGGAATATTTTGGCAACTTTATAGCAAATTTCCAACTCGATATATCTGGGAATAATGAAAGAGGTAAACCATTCAATTGGCAAGGGATCATTTTAAATTAAATCTCAAAATATTTTTCATACTTTATAAGGCAATTTTTATAAAATTTTTATGATTTTGAATTTTATTTTTTGGCTGGTTTCATTTGCAAATATTTTCTGGATATTTTCAGGATTTTTGCCGATTTCGAATACATATGCTCTTTAGGGGCATGACTGTTCATTGCAATTACTAAGAACATTTCTATTCTTAAAACCGAAACATATTTTGGTAATATTGTCTATCAATGTTTTGCCAGTTACAGTGCCACATTCTTTCTCTGTTTAATAGCAGAGAGTAAAGTTATAATTTATATCTTCTTATTCTCTTCTTCTTTCAGCAACCATTTACAGTCCATTTCTGGACATATGTCTCCCCTATATTCTTCCATGGCTCTTTGTCCTGTGACAGTTGATGCCATCTGTTGCCCACTTTGTTCTGATATCGTCGAGCCAGCGTAACTGTGGTCTGCCAACGCTGCGTTTATGTATGCGAGGCCTCCATTGAATGATGCGTCTTGACGATCTCAAGTCGTCCTGTCGGGCATCGTATCCTACCCAGCTCCATTTCAGGTGGGCTATGCGTATTATCACGTCTTCAACTTTAGTTCTTTGTTTAATACTCTTGTTTGTGGTATGGTCTGTAAGGCTTATTCCCAACATCATTCGTTCTGTGGCTCTTTGGGTGGTCCTAAGCTTGTTAGCTGATTTAACAGTGAGTGTCATGGTTTCCATTCCGTATGTCATCACGGGTAATAAGCAGGCATTGAAGACCTTTCTTTTCAAATTAATTGGAACAGTTCTATTTCTCAAGACGTGTGACAGTTTACCCATGGTTTGCCATGTCAAACCAACCCATCTGTTTATTTCGGCGGTTTGATTTTCTTTGCCTAATTTGATGCAATGTCCCAAATATACATATTCTTCGACGTTGTCAACGATTCGGTCTCCCATATGCATTTGTATATTGTCAGGTGTCATGACTTTTGCTTTATTTAAATTCATGGTTAATCCTATTCTTGCGGGTTCTCTTTGAAGTTCTTCCAACATCTCTTGTAATTCCATTATATTCTGGCAAAAGAGCACTATATCATCCGCAAAACGTAGATGGCTCAGATGTTTGCCGTCAATTTGATGCCTTTCTTATTCCAGTCTGGAGTTTTAAAAACATCTTCCAGTGCAAGTGTGAACAGCTTTGGGGAGATGGTGCCCCCTTGTCTTACTCCTCTTTTTATTTGAATTTTGTTTGTTTCTATTTCTCCCGTGATTTTAACGGCGATTGTCGCATTGTCATATATGTGTTTAAGAAGCTGTCAGTCGCGAGAGTCAATTCTTGCATTGTTCATTGCCTTAAAAATAGCCCACAATTCTACGGAGTCAAACGCTTTGTTATAGGCAACAAATGCGAGGTGTAGTGGTTCGTTGTACTCGTTGCATTTTTCTATTATCATGCGGACGGATTGCATGTGCTATAATGTGACTAAAGCCAGCTTGTTCCGGGGGCTGATAGGCATCTAATCTGGTTGTGAGTCTATTTGTTACTATCTTTGTCAGAAGTTTGTACGGGTGAGGGAGTAAGCTAATAGGCCGATAGTTGTCGATTCTTAACTTATCTCCCTTTTTGTACAGTAAAACCACCTGGACATTCCGCCATGTTTGGGGTATTACGCCCTCTGTTAGACATTTATTAAGAAGCATTTTCATTGATTCTACAGTAGTGCTTCCACAAAGTTTTATCATTTCCGCTGTAATTCCATCTTCCCCTGGTGCTTTACCGTTTTTCATTTGAGACAATGCTAGTTCTACTTCTTGTTTAGTGATGTCAGGCAGATCCTCGGAGCCCACATTGAGAATCGTTTCAGCACCTTCGATTGCTTGTTCTGGGTGGTTTTCTGTGTATAGTGTCCTGTAGAAATTTTCCACGATATCCATTAAATCTTTTCTGTCTTCTTTGACGTTTCCGTTTGCATCCTTAAGTTGATGTATATGGAGGCGACCATTATTGTTAATTGTTTTAAGTATTTTCATGTTTTTATCAGCCGCTCCTGACATGGAGAACAGACGCTATTTGCAGCCTCCCACTCTGGATCAGACGCTGCGTGGGAAGTTTATATCTAATAATATTAATATAATATGAACAATAAAAATAACAAACGAGCTCAAGACCAGTAAACAAAAATTAGTTATTAAGAAGAGGCAGTTTAGGAGAGTGTGTAAATCCTGCTGCTCAGTGAGAAATAGGTTCGGTTAAAGGCACCAGCATTAGCAGCTCTCTACCAGTCGAACTGCGAGGTGTGAGAAAGATGAGCACCACAAGCACGCAAGCTAGCAAACAGGGAGTAAGGGTGGAAAAGGTAAACCAAAGCAGAAAAAAAACCAATTCAAGATGTTAAATTACTAAAGAGAGTTTTATAGGTGTGTTGAACCTCTATTCCATGTGACTATCCGAAGTCCGGCAGATAAAAATCCTTCCAAGATAAAAAATTAAAAAAGGTGAATGACATGCAGGCGGAGATTAACGAATTCACCAAGATCGTAGATTTAACAAAGAAAGAATTTTTAAAACCAGAAAAGGAAACCAAAAATAAATCTTGGATGACAAGTGAAATTTTAAAACTAATGGAACAGGGAAGAATACTTTAAAGTAATGAAGTAAAGAAGAAAAAGATCCATACACAGGTTAAGAAAAAGATTAGAGAGGCCAAAGAAAAAGAAGCAGCAGAGAGATGCGCAGAAATAGAAATACTGCAAATACTGCAAGCCAGACACGACAGGTTAAAACACAAAAAAAAAATAATAGAGCTAACTGGAACCTTTAAAAAGCGTCAAGCTATGAAGATCATAGACACAAATGGAAAAGTTATCATTGACAAACATGATCTGAAAAACAGGTGGAAGTCATACTTAGAAAAGCTCTCTGAGGATCAAAGGCCGGAGCTCACGTACCCACTGTCGGAAGAAGCTACAGGCCCACCCATACTAATCCATGAGGTGGATTAGTATGAAAAAAAACAGTGGACCCAGACAACATAGAGGCTGAATTTCTAAAGCTGTTGGATGATGGAAGAATAGCCTGGATTACCGACATATTCAACTGAATCTAATGTTATGCAATCAGAATTTATAGCATTGCCAAAAAAACCTGGAGCAAAGAAGTGCGAGGAATATCGGACCATCAGTTTGATGAGTCATATGCTAAAATTGTTTCCTAAAATCATCCACAGAAGAATTCACAACAAATGCGAAGAACCAGTAAACAATTCAGTCGGAACCAATGAGGCAATCTTTAGAGTTCAAGTCCTAATCCAGAGATGCAGAGACGTCAACTGTGACGTATACGCATGTCTAATCGATTATGGACGATAAAGATATCAGATTAATATCAAATCTCTATTGGAATCAGACAGCATGCTTAAGACTTGATGGAGATCGAACAGAACAGGTGAAAATAAAACGTGGGGACAGACAGGGATGTGTCCTCTCGCCTTTGATATTCAACTTGTATTCCGAGAAAATTTTCAACAAAGCCCTTAACGGAGTAGAAGAAGGTATCCTTTTGAACGGAGATAGACTGAATAATATTTGATACGCAGACGATACCATGGCGATAGCAGATAGCTTGGAAGCACTGCATAGGCTAATGGACCATATCGCATAGTACAGTCAACAATATGGTCTTAATATCAACGCAAAGAAAACAAAACATATGATCATCAGCAAAAGAGATGTAAATGGAGATCGCTTATATGTCGACGGAACTCGAATTGAACATGTTCAACAATATGGCTACCATGGAACCATTATAAATGAACAATGGGACAGTGCACAAGAAATAAAATGTCGTATACGAAAAACAAGGACGGTATTTCACAAAATGAGTGTCATCTTCAAAAGTCACAACATATCTTTTGAAACGAAAGTAAGGCACTTAAGATGCTATGTCTTTTCTGTTTTATTGTATGGCATAGAATCCTGGACACTCACAGAAGCCACCACTAAAAATCTGGAAGAATTTGAGATGTGGCTGTATAGGAGTATGCTTAGAATACCATGGATAGCTGACATTACAAACATAGAAGCGCTAAGAAGAATAAAAAAAGATCTAGAAGTCATGTACACTATTAAAAAAAAAGAAAACTAGAATACCTGGGGCATGTAATGAAAAATAAAGATCGATACTCCCTGCTGCAAACCATAATACAAGGAAAGATACTGGGTAAAAGAGGGCCCGGGAGAAGAAGAACATCATTGTTGCGGAACCTACGGACTTGGTTTGGGAAAAGCTCGAGCTGTTACAAACAAAGTTATAATTGCCAACATGATTGCCAACATCTGAAATGGATAGGTACCTGAAGAAGAAGAAGAGATAGATGATTCGTTCTACACATTCCGCCGCGAAGAGATGCGCAGTGGCAAACATCGTCGACTTGGGCTGTGGCATATTTAAGGGGGGCTGCACTGAGGGGCTGTATTGAGGGTCTGTTCTTTAAATCAAGGGCTGCATTGTTCTTTGAATGAGGGGTCGTCTTCCACTCAGTGGGACTGTATTGAGAGGCTGTTCTTTAAATGAAAGGCTGTATTGAGGGGCGGTGCTTTAAATGAGTGGCACTCATTTAAAGAACAGTCCCTCAATACAGCTCCCACTGAGTGGAAAACAACCCCTCATTTAAAGAATAACCCCTCAATACAGCCCCTCATTTAAAGAACAACCCCTCAAGAAGCCCCTCATTTAAGAAATAGCCCCCCAATATACCCCCCTTAAATATGCCATAGCCCAAGTCGGCGATGTTTGCCATTGAGCATCTCCTCCGCGGCAGAGTGCGTAGAACGAATCATCTACCTCTACTGAATCAAAATTATGGTAATTTTAATTATACGAAATTTAAAAGTCATTTTCAATGATTTTATGGATTTTTAACATATTTCTTAGGTAGTTTACAGATAGTTGCGTATATTCAAAAATCAAAATCTATCATCCCTCCGACTACTTATGTTGCCAAACCCTTCAATGTAATGACTTTATAGACTTTACAAAATTCAAATTGTATACTAGTGTTGGGATCCGGGGATGTCGGGTATTTGATGCCTGAAAATTGGTAGACAAATTAATTTCAAGTTAAGCATTTCGGATTAGTGGAAATTACATTTAAATTCTGCATATCTGCTAATTTCATATCACTATTTTCCCAATGTTCCCAGTTTAACTTTTACCCTTTACTCCACCTTCCATTACTTTTCCAAATGCAGCATTGTTCATAAGTATGAAAAATCATATTTAAGCCTATTTATTTTCGCTGCGTTCCTCGTTGCTGCATTTAGATCTATGTAGCTTTTGATCCATGGTAATTGATTAAATGAGAGAATACGTTGAAGTAATGGTTGCTGCAAATTTTGAAAATTAATTAAGTGCTTTAATTCAGGCTTAAAGCTTGGAGTTATAATTGAAATTTTCTACTTTAGACTTAAAAGAGCATCGCAAAAACCAGTCACTGTAATTAAAATCTTTTAAAAAGGGGTTATATCCAAGCGAAATTTAATATTCTCTCTGAGAGGTTGATACTCTATCCGTCCATTCGTGGATGTAAGTCTCTCCTAATTGTTTCCATCTTTCTAATCAATCCCTCCTGTCAGTGTCCTTATGTCGTCCACCCATCTTTTTTGAGGTCTACCCATGCTTCTCGTTGTCTTCCTTGGTCTCCATTCTAGAATTCTTCGTGCCCATCTGTTGTCATCATATCTGGCTATGTGGCTAGCCCATCGCCACTTCATCTTTGCTACCTCCTCCACGATGGCCCTGACTTTCGTTTTGCGTCTTATTTCGGTGCTTCTAATTTTGTCTCTTAGTGATATTCTAAGCATGTCTTGTTCCATCGGCATTTTGGTGGTTTCTATCTTTTTAGCAGACTTTTTGATGAGGGACATGGTCTCCATTTCATAGAGACATACCAGTTATATGCAAGTTTCGTATACTTTTATTTTTAGGTTTATGGGAATGGAGTTATTTTTCAAGACGTATGCAAGTTTACCGAAGGCGGCCTATGTAAGTTGTATTCTTCTTTTCATTTCAGCGTCCTGGTTTGATTCTGACGTCATGACCCAAGACACAGTGTTCGACGTTTTCTATCCTCTGGTTCTGTATTGTTATATTTGTCTGTTCCTGGCTCATTATTATTGTTTTGCTGTAGCTCATTGTAAGGCCTACAGTTGTGGATACGTCATTTAGTTGTTGTAGAATTTAATTCTTGGAGATGGTTTAAGTATCCTCCGTCGATGTTCATACCTTTGGCGTCCCATTCCAATTTCTTAAGAATGTCTTCTAGGACAATGGTGAACAGTTTGGGCGAGATAGTGTCTCCTTGCCACACTCCTCTTTGTAGTTTTGTGGGATTTGTTTTTGTCTTGTCTTTTGGTTTTATTTTCGATATGTTCTTTGTGATGTTCGTGTATCTTGAATCTATTGTTGCGTTTTCTAAGGATTCCAACGCTGCTCATATTGCGAGGGAGTCGAATGCTTTCAGGAAACCTACAAAAGCCATATGAAGCGGTACGTTATACTCGGTGTAATTTCCTATTAGTGTTCTTCTACACCAATCTACGCATCATAAGAACACTAATAGATAAGTTAGTAGTGCTCACACTTAAACAGAATAACGTCATCTATCATCCCACCGACTACATAACTTTTTAGAGAAACTTGTTTTTATAAACTTGAATTTAGCGGACAGGATATAAAATTGAGCATCTCGTGGCTTCGTGCATGCGATGTCTGAAGTATGTATGAAAGTAGAGGTCAAATTATTTTGCTTTCAAGTTGAGCTTTTCGGATGAGTGGTAAAACTTTACTTAAAAAGCTGCGCAGCTGCTTACTTTATACTAATATTATCCCAATGTTCCCAATGTTTACCCTTTGCTCCACATTTTCGATTCCTTTTCCAAATACAGCATTGTTCATAAGTATAGACAATAATATTTAAGCTTTTTTATTTTTGCTGCTTTCCTCGTTGCTGTATTTATATCCATGTAGATTTTGAATCATGATGATTGATTAAATGAGAGAATGCGTTGAAGTAATGCCTTAATTCAGGCTTGGGATTTTGCTTGACATTTTTACCTTTGCCTGAAGTTGAGCTTTTCGGATGAGTGGCAAAACTGCACTTAAAAATGCTGCTTAGCTTCATATCAATATTATCCCAATGTTTCCAGTTTAAGTTCTACTCTTTGCTCCACGTTTTCCATTGCTTTTCCAAATACAGCATTGTTCATAAGTTCATTGAGAATGAAAGTTTACATATAATATGTTTTTAAGATTATTTACCCTTGTAGTATAGTTGACTGTATATGACAATATTGTGACGATGTGAGGCTTAACAGACGCCACCTAAAAACAATTATGAAGTTTTCAAAAAGCTAATAGGCATTTAAATTGGTTCTTGGATCTTGAACATACCAGTTGCATCAATTTTCAGGAGAATATCTCTCTGGCCTTCTCCACTATTGTTATCATAAACACTACCATCCAACACAGTGATAGATTATTAATCACATTATTTACAGATAGAATGTTATAGTTTTTCTGATGTTGGCTCCAGGCCAAAACGTTACTTATTGGATGCAATCGATATGCATAAAAGCGGCCATGCTGAGACACGAAATTCCTTCTTGATTTAGGGACATTTAGTTCACTGGCTTCGTAAACTAAGATTTATTCTCCTATGGTGAACTGAGCATGCAATTAGAAAGTTGACCAATCTTTAACGAATTTGCTGAATTTATTTCTTAACTATTAGTCTCTATTGAGTAACAATTCAAACTGGACTTCTGTCAGATTCACTAATGCATATATATTTAAAAGACTTTTTTTTTAAACGTTATAAATATTAAATCTGATAATATGCAACTTCAAATCGCGTCACGATAGGCTTTCAAGTTTTACTCGTATCGGTGGAATTGGCAGTGAAGCGCATATACCGAACTAACGTTGCCTTAGCTTATCGGGTTAATTGGTGCCCACGGGAGCGGTTAGCTTGAGATACAGGCATTACGCTGAAAAGCCGCTTGCCTAATTTAGTGCCCTTCGATTCAGCGAACATAACATGCCATCCATAAAACTGGAGCAGATTTATCAAAGCCAAGAATATCCTTCTTTGAGGAATCGTATTTTTGGAATATTTAATCGGTTTTTTTACGAAATTATTTTGCGGTTTTAAATACATTAAAATGACAAGGAGTTCTGATCCCGATGCGAAATCAGGGATAGGATACTGGATTAAAATTATAATGTTATTTAGATGAAAAGTTCTCTTGGCTATAAATTAATACCATGATTCGTTCTTGAGAAATGTTTAAATTACCTACCTCTGCAAAATTTAGATTGTGGCGCGATTAGTTAATTGCTCAGCAGCCGGTGCATATGCTTGATTTACTCAGCGATGCTAATACTTATAGGTGTGGGTCGTAGAGTTGACAGTTGAGTGAAGGCACCACTAAGTTTTCTTAAATGAATAGTGATTTTTAAGCATTGAAATTAGGGTAGCAAAATTTAGAATATCGAGAAACCTTAAAATAAGTTGCACACACTTGATCTTGACTTTAGAATACCAAAATAAACCTCAAAGATCCTAATTAAGCTATTTATTTCAATAATAAATATTTTATCACACATAACTTGGACTATGGGAAATTAGGTCTCAAACTTGATCGAGATTATGGTAAGGCGCTTAAAATAATAATAAGATTCTTTAAAATAAGTATCATCCAAATTATTATAAGACTATTAACCCCTAATCTTAAATTCTAAATCATCAATGTTGCTTAACTAAAATCTGAATTTATAAAGTTCAGACTAAGTAAAAGATTATCACAGAACGCCTTAAATAAAACCCCTTAAATAAAGATTAATCTGCTAAATAAAAATCAATTATAAATTAATTTCATGGCAGCGATAATATTCAGTTAAAAAAATTGAATCAAATAAAATAACCTGTGAAGAGAATAAATGACCAATGAAGATTTACAGGGGAAATCGAAGTGAGCTCAATTCGGTAACATGCAGGTTACCGAATTAAGCTCAGTTCAATGGATAAAAAGCAAAAGCTACAGTAATTGCGTAGCATTTAAGTAAGCATTCCTAATACAAAAAAGTAAATTAGATAATCACTATAGTGTTAGCAAAACACTTGCTAACCAAAATAATATCATATACGGTAATGAAGAAAGTCGGTATTAATTAATCAAATAACGGTAAGCGAAAAGGATAATAAATGATTATAAGTCATTTAACGGTAAGTTCGAAGGGCATAGCATTTAGGTGATAAATCAGGTAATTACAAGGATATTAGCAAGACATTTGCTAACCCCGATATCATATACCGTTATCAAGAAAGTCGGTATTAGTTAATCAAATAACGATAAAAAACGGTAATAAATAAAATAAAAGTTAATTTAACGGTAGTTTTGAAAAATATAAGGTAAGATATGGTAAGATAAGCAATGGTCATACGGATGTGGAATCCACCAGCAGTGATTGGTGGCTAGTCCCGAACTCATACAGCTACTCGGCTGGCCCCAATTAGAGTTTTACGGTTTGCTGTGAAGCTGCACGTCACGCAATGTGGGTCGGCATCACTTTATCAAGAGGGTTTCAAACTGGCAGGAATAAATCTGGGGAAATTCTCCAGGCTAGCGAAACACGGCGTGGAGGAAGGACTTTAGTTAAATTATAAATAAATTTAACTATTTAATATAGGAACACAAAGGAAAAGGGTAACTATACTTTACATAAGTGATTGCCAATTTATGTCATGATCTATTAATAAGGACCTGATGGTCCAAAAATGACAAACGATAATATTTCGGCTTCGAAAATTTGTCTTTTCTGTTTTTCTAAGTAGTAGCACACACACTAAAGGGAGATCCTATGACGCTCGACGAGCGGTGTGTTTGCGAAGATGTTGATTGATATGATTCTTGAATAGTTGTAGATTGTAATTAGGGGAAAACAGATGCCCTGGGAGTGAGCTCCACAGTGATGCAGTGCGCCAGACAAAGGATTTCCTGTAAAGCGACGTTCTAGGTGTTTCTAGTTGTACGACGAACTGGTGCGGTACTTGCCTTTCGTCGTGACTATCTGACAGGCATTGCTAGGGGCGAAATGAGGCGGGCCAAATCCTGGGAACATCTGCCTTGAAAGTATCTGTAAAACAGGGACATCTCGGCCACATGTCTGCGGTGCTCCAGACTATCCAGATTCCGGGTCAACTCCGGGTCGCCGACGAGACGCACAGCTCTCTTCTCAATGGAATCCAGTATGGGTGTTCTTAGGTGCGACACCCCAGATGTATAAGCAATATTCTAAGCGCGGTCTTATTTGCGCTTTGTAGAGCAAGAGCAACTGCTGCGGTGTATACAGTTTTTTGTTGCGAAATAGCGCACCAAGCTTCTGGGAGGCTGACTTTGCGATGCTAGCAACGTGGTCATGCCAGGATATATTGCTGTTGACGGAGACACCCCGTAGTCCGATTGATGAGAATGAAGGAATAGTCGATCCTGCCATAATGATGCCAGGGCCCGCTGTATTGGCCCTCTTGGTAAACGTGGCTGCTTGGGCGTGTTACTACACGTTCATCGCTCGGAAGGGAAAGACAACGTCAATTGCCAAAAAACATCTTCAACATCCATAAGTTCAAGATAGATGTTAAGTTCTAATATAAGGTAAAGATAATATCAATCACATAAATCTACCAGTGAAAGGGAAGACAGTGTATTTCTGAGTTTGGTAGCATTTATAACGCTACAAGACAATTGAAAATTTGTTGCCTGAAGTAGTCGCTTAGAAACTGAAATAAGCGTCTCGTATAACAGAACTATTGCCAGAAGCTACTTCTTAACACATAACTAATATTATAAGACATATTATACAGTCCATTTATTTTCACCTCGAAGTTGTGTATCATCTCCAAGCAGCATCCAATAGCAGTCTACTATTATGTTCACATTGCACCATACCTTGTATCTAGGTTCGATTTTGAAAAGATTTAAATATTTTTTGCAATGCACCATGCGGTGGTGGTGAAGGGTAAGGTAAAATCCAACAGCCTCCTCTGGTCATTGGCCACAGTTCCTAGGCCAATGGGACGCCATGCCATCGACTTCTTCGCGGGATGGTAACAGGTGTCATTAGGACCTCGCCTTCATTACCACTCATTGAATTATATGTGCCGCTGATGAGTCAGCTCCCCTCCTTCTGTATCAGTTCGAAAGTCCCGGGTCTTAGCATTCGACGCTGGACGAAAAGTGCTAGAGATGAAGAGAAAAGGAGCTTCTGGGTAGGCATCCAAATGGGGTTATGCTGGAACATGTTGAAGGATACGGGTTGAACTATTGGCTTGCTTTGGGAAGATTGAAACGAAGGTTTTTATTGGCAATTCAAGAGCAGGTGGTTTTAAGAAGAATGTACTTGAAGTGTATCCTTGACCCTTAAAAAGTCACTTCTAAAACTACCCTTAAGGCCAGTTAAGCCTTTCTAGTATGCTGATGGCCAGCAGCCTGTGGCCATTGTTGAGGATCGATCTTCGTTCGATGGTGAAGATGATGATGCTAGGAGAATGATAAAATAAAATTAGGTAAAGCTCACTTGTATAAACGATACTCTTATTACAGGTAAAGGTCCTTCTGGACAGGTAGCTGATTAGTCAGCTACCCTCCTGTCCGAAAGTTCCGGGTCACAGCATTCCACGATGGAAGAAAACTTGCAGTGCTGGCGAGAAAAGGCTGTCTCCACAGCTTTTTAGACAGGTTTAGACAGCTTTTTAGGCAGACAGACAGCTTTTAGACAGATTTAAACAGCTTCTTTATCTTCTTACTGAAGCTATCTTATTTTATCTTCGATTTCTGAAAATGAAAATATCAACTGAACAAGTCGTAAGTAGTAAAATTTACGTGTAGGCAATACAATGTCAAGTCAGAGCTGCAACAAGTCATTTAAATACAAATTTAAACCATAAAATCAAAGATACTTTTCCATTAGTCAAACGATTTAAATCTAAGACATATTTCACTTTAGGGAAGTACTGGAATCATAAATCTGTACATGATTTAATTCCTTTTCACCAATCTAAATCATTTTGGTGAAGATCTAATTACTTTTAATGATTTTGAATTTTTTAAAGACGATTTAATCAATAATTGAAGTCATTTATGATGAGAAACAAATATAAGGACCTCGATTCAGGATGAGAACTCTCAGAATGCTGGCTAGGTCCTGATGGATAATCTTGACAACAATATCATGCCTATCCTTATGTTACGTTGCAAAGAAGCTGGCATTCTGCAGTAACGTGTTTTACATCCATATCTGCATTTACCTATAGCTGTCTATTTGGGGATTTTTGATGATATATTTCAAGTGGTTTCTGCTTTCTGCTCTCGAAATGCCAATAAAAAAACCTTTCCTTTCTAGGAACAATCTTTGTAAGGCACATCCATCCACATGTTCTAGCATAAGTCCATTTGGATGCATCCCATCAAGCTCCTTTTCTCATCAGCACTGCAACTTTTCTTCCATCGTTGAATGCTGGAACCTGGGATTTTCGCCCAGGAGGGTAGTGACTCATCAGCTGTACATATAATTCTATGAGTAGTAATGAAGGCGGGGTCCTAACTCCATCTTTTTGGCACCCCCTCGAGCTTAATGATACTTATTACCATCCTTCGAAGGAGTCGATGGCATGGCCTGGCATTGGCGTAAGAACTGTCGCCAATGACCAGAGGAAGTTGATGAATTTTACGTTATCCTTCACCACCGCTACTACCTGTTTCAAAGGACCTCTAGCTGTATTGAGAGTTTTGTTTTTAAAAGTAAGCTTAACCTAATTTATTTTTATCATTCTCCTACCATCATCATCTGCACCATCGGCCAAAGATCGATCATCAACAATGACCAGATGCTGCTGAATGGACCTTGACCATTAGCATGCTAGAAAGGCATAACTGGCCTCAAGGGCAGTTTTAGGGGCGACTTTTTTTAAGGGGCGGTGATATATTTCAAGCAGTTTCTTTTAAAACCACCGGCTCTCGAATTGCCAATAAAAAACCTTCCGTTTCTTGGAATAATCTTCCTAAAGCAAGCCAATAGTTCGGCCCGCATCCATCAACATGTTCCAGCATTGCCCGACTTGGATGCCTACCCAGAAGCTCCTTTTCTCGTCATCTCTAGCACTTTTCGTCCATCGTTGAATGCTAACTAGGACTTTCGAACTAATACAGAAGAAGGGGAGCTGACTCATCAGCGTCACATATAATTCCATGAGTAGTAGTAGAGGCGGGGTCCTAGGTCCAACCTTTTGGCATCTTCCTCGAAGTTAATGTTACCTGTTACCAGACCTCAAAGAAGTCGACGTCCCATTGGCCTAGCAAGTGTGGTCAATGACCAGAGGAGGCTGTTAATAATGTTAATTAATGCAGTTCTTCCCTCTTTTCTTCGCATGATTTTCTTAGATTTTAATGTGAAACATTGTGAGTGAAAACTCCGAAAGTACGCTTCCAAGAACATCGAACGACGGAAGCCCTTAGGTTTCACCAGCGTATTTTTCACAAGAGTATTAAAGTTAAGGTCCTAGTTGTTACGAAGAAACATTTTTTAAAAACTTTATCAAATGCAGACCATGCTTCTTTTTTAAAGTGCAACTTTTGTTTCAAGTTTCCTCTCAGTTCTGCTCGATTTCTGAACTGGAAAAACACCTCTTTGCTAAAAAGGCCTAGTACGCCTCATTCATTGATTTATCTGCATGAGTTTCTTGCCCTCTTTTCCGTTGAGTTCCAAGGACTGCTCCATATTTTCTTTTCATTTTCCAAATATCTTCCAAATATGGCAGTGTGTTCATAAGTTTGAAATTTTTTTATTCATCCATTGTGTATCATGGGTGGTCGTGATACTGCGGGATATCTATAATGGGCTCAGGTGCCATATTATTAGCTGGAAAAGTAAAAAAGAGCCCTTGAATGTGACTAACCAAGAAACTTATATAAAACATAGTTATTTTGAAGAACCCTATAACTGAGAGTATAAGGCACATTGCGAACATAAACTTCCCTACTTTTTATCAGTGGCTGAAAAACTAGGTCAATATTAAGAATAAATTCAGTTTTTTTATGGCAGTGGCACTCACTAAAAGGGTGCGACGTAGATTGGCCTCCCCGTGGTGCACCCTGGGCAACGTCGTCTCTAATGAGCGACGGCTAAACAATCTACATATTCTTTGGCAACCAGATAATCCTAGAATCTCCTGGTTATAAGAGTATACATGGAAGTCAAAGAGCAACCTGGTCCCTCTATGGACTAGAGATATAGGAGAAATCCTTCGTATCTGTCAATTAAACGTGGAAGGAATAAGTTGGTCCAATTGCCAATATCTGTCAAGACGCCTCAGTAAGAACAAAATCGATATTGCACTTCTGCAAGAAATGCACCTGGAAAATGAGAGCAAGCTCGTAAAAGAGCACAAATACCAGGTTATGACATAATCAGAATAACATACCACCACACTTATGTCATAACAACTTATGCCCGAAACGATATCGACAATGTAAAGCTGGTAGATACTTGCATATTTGAGAACACCCATAAGATCATTGTAAGTGTTGGAGAAATCCACGTTGTCAATATCTACAAAGCCCCCGTAATCCCCTGGTGCAATGAAATCCTCCAAGCATACCCTCACCCATCGATATATGCAGGAGACTTCAATAGTCACCACAGTAATTGGAGATATCAAGAAACCGATAATAACGGCGAACATCTTCTTGGATGGGCAGAACAGCACAACCTCCATCTAGTGTTTGATGCTAAAAAGGAAACACATTTAAATCTCGTATCTGGAATACAGCGGCAAATCCTGATTTGGCTTTTGTATCTACTAACGAGAAATGTCAAGCTCTCCCAATATCCAGAGGTGTTCCAAAATAATTTCCCAAGAGCCAGCACCGCCCAGTTTTTCTTGAAATGGGCATACAGATGCCCATAATTAATTCGTTCCCAAAACCTAGATGGAACTTTCAAAAAGCGGACTGGAACTCTTTCAAAGCAGACCTAAACAAGTGCCTTGGTTACATCCCACCTGTAGCCGTCAATTATAACAGATTCGTCGGTGCAGTTATTTCTACTGCTAAGAAACACATCACGAGGGGCTTCCGCAAAGAGTATATACCGGGATGGTCTGAGCAAAGTGAACAACTTTACCAGGATTTCGTTAATAGCTGATGATCTTCTGAGTTCTCTTGACGCGGCTCGAAGACGATGGATAGAGACCACCACAAATACTGACTTTAAGCATTCGAGCCGTAAAGCCTGGAATCTTCGAAAAAAACTTGGTGCCAGTCAACCGGTCACCCAAAACCAATCTCCAGTCACAGCGGACAACATAGCTACCCGAATAGTTGACCTGTCGAGAGCTCCTTAAGACCGCGAGCATACAAAAATAATAAAACGCGAACTAAATGCGTTAAAACAGTCAAGCTCAGAGTTACCCGAGCTCTCTGAAGAATTTAGCGACTCTCAGCCTAAAAGTAGGAAAAGCTCCAGGATTTGATAGAGTCCACAATGAGTTTCTCATCAACTGTGGCCCCTATGCTAGACAGTGGTTAACAAAATTTTTCACTGACATTCTAAACACGAGTAGACTGAATTTAAAGGAGCAAAAATAATTGCTGTACTAAAACCTGGAAAGCCAAATTCTCGAGCCGACAGCAATAGACCAATATCTCTTCTTAGCTCCTGCTACAAATTCTTGGAAAGATTTATACTAAATAGAATCCAAGACAAATTACTTGCGAACACCCCAATCGAACAAGCTGGATTTAGACCAGGCAGAAGCTGCACAGACCAAGTGATAAGCCTGACAACATTCATTGAATCAGGATACCAGGAATGTCTCAAAACCACAGCTGTGTTCATAGACTTAACAGCTGCCTATGATACAGTCTGGAAAGAAGGTCTGCTCTATAAATTCCTGAGTGTGATCCCCAGTAGAAAGCTTGGTGGTCTCTTGAACAACATGCTCTCTAATCAAAAATTCCAAATGATCATGAATGGCAAAGTCAGCAGACAGATAATTCTAAATAATGGCCTTCCTCAAGGCTCCGTAATTGCTCCTGCCCTATTTAATCTGTACATTGCTGATCTTCCTGCAACAACTGCTCATAAATTTGCGTACGCCGATGATTTGGCTGTAGCTGTGAAACTTAAATCTCGTGATACAGCAGAGAGAGTATTGAAAAAAGATCTCGAAGCTCTAGATACTTATTATAAAAAATGGAGACTAGTTCCAAGTCCCAGCAAAACAGAGTGTTTTTTCTTTCACTTAAATAATAAACAGGCCAACCATGAGCCTGAAATATTCTGGAAAGGTGAACGCCTTTGGTATAACCCGAATCCAAAATACCTGGGTATTACATTGGATAGAAAGCTCTCCTTTAAAAACACCTAGAGAACACAGTTGCAAAAATTCAAACGAGGAATAATATTCTGGAAAAGTTATGCGGAACTTCATGGGGGGCGACTGCCGAAACTCTGCGATGCTCGGCAATGGGTCTCGTCTTTAGCGCGGCTGAATACGGGGCTCCGGTATGGATGAGCAGCCACCATGTTGCTAAAGTGGATGTGCAACTCAACAGGAGCATACGAATCATAATGGGATGCATAACATCTACTCCATCCTATTGGCTCCCAACTCTCAGTCACATTATGCCGCCATATATCCGCCGAGGAGAGGCTCTCCTACGAGAATACAAGAAAATAATGGATAACCCAGAGTCGCCTATCCAAGACTATATACCCACTGCCTGCCTAACCAGATTAAAATCCAGACAACCGCCAATCAAAACCGCTCAGGCGCTGCAGGAAAGTGATTTCAGGGGCCTCCAGGAATGGGAAGCAGGCTGGAGGGAGGATGCCCCCCCAGATACACTCGATTATGTAAACATCCAAAAAGACCCTGCGGGATTCGACTTACCTCGCAAAGTATAGAGGACGGCAAACAGAATTAGAACGGGACACGGTGTCTGCGCAGATATGCTGTATAGGTGGAATAAACAACCCTCGCGCAACTGTGAATGTGGAGCAACCTATCAAACAATAAAACATATATATCAAGACTGCACACTTACGGCTTACCAGGGACCAATTACGGATTTATATTCTCTCCCTCCGACAGCGATTGAATGTATAATGAACTTACCTGTTAGTTTGTGATAGATGTTTGTAGACTTGTTACTTACAAATGCTTTGCTTTTATCTTTTTTTTTTCTACTGGGTCTCTCGGTCAACAGCAATATGTCCTGGCATGACCACGTTGCTAACATTGCAAAATCAGCTTCCCAGAAGCTTGGTGCGCTATTTCGTAACAAAAACTGTATACACCGCAGCAGTTACTGCTGCGGGGGAAAGTAGAAGATATTATTGGTGATTTTAGGTTGGATACAAGGAACGAAAGGGGGTGATAGAATGACAGTTCTGTCAAGAACAAGACAAAGTGATTACAAACACATACTTTATATTGCTTGATAGGAGGCTTTATACTTGGAAATCATCCGCTGATAACACCAATCACATAGTTAGGA
Organism: Pissodes strobi; assembly: GCA_016904865.1. Taxonomy (NCBI): domain Eukaryota; kingdom Metazoa; phylum Arthropoda; class Insecta; order Coleoptera; family Curculionidae; genus Pissodes; species Pissodes strobi. The sequence continues at coordinate 32,527 of JAEQML010056719.1, forward strand.
ATCAAATCGATTATGTCTTAATTAATAAACATTACCGAAATTCGATAACATCGGCTAAAGCCTATCCTGGAGCAGATGCAGCAACAGATCATAATCCAGTAATAGTAAGGCTCAAAGTTCGATTGAAGAAGCGAAAATCCCAGCAAATGAAAAAACATCTGCAAACCTTAAACTTTACGAACCCAATAATGGGGGATCAATTGACCACGGATATTAACACCGAACTAAGTAAGATCAGAGCTGAACCGAATGAGGATCCAAACATAATATGGGATGCCATCAAAACCACGCTAACGATTTCAACAAAAGAGTTACTGAAAACAGAGAATACTATTCACAAACAAAAACCATGGATGACTGACGAAATTTTAAAGCTAATGGAGGAAAGAAGATCGTACAAAAAAAATTTAATCATATACATAAAAAAATAAGAAAAAGAATACGTGAAGCCAAAGAAATGTACAGAAATAGAAGATTTACTAATAAAACACGATGATCATAACCTTCATAAAAAATTAAGGAGTTAGCTGGTATAAAAAGAAGAAACCAAAGCAATATCTTGCTGGACAGAGATGGCAAAATCATCCCAGACACTGAAGGGAAACTAGCAAGATGGAATGAGTATATCCAAGAACTATTCGACGATAACAGACAAGAAATAGTGGAAGAGGACACAGAAAGAGAGTTGGGCCCAACAATAACAAAGGAAGAGGTAATGCACGCAGTAAAAATGGCAAAATCTAATAAATCTGCAGGACCCGACGAAATTCCAGCAGAAATCATTAAACTAATCACAGAAGATCAAATAGGCATATTGGTGGAACTATATAACACAATATACAACACAGGAATCATTCCCCGTGAATGGCTTAGATCGACCTTCATTACATTACCAAAA
>JAEQML010056720.1:0-33416 GCA_016904865.1 Pissodes strobi
TTTAATATTGACAAAACGGCTTAACTTAGAGCGAAACGGCTTGCACTGTCCTATCATATCCATAGCTTTTAATAATCTGTCATCAACTTCCGGTTTGACCGGAAATATTCGAAATGCGGAAAATGTGAGCTTCTGGCTAAACTGAAAGTTGCATGCTTGGTTAATGGCCTTGCTTCTAGGCAATTGCCAGGAGTACCACAGGACATATTACAAAAAGTCAAGTTAGGAATTCCTAAGTTAAGTCGTTTAGATTCTACAGCCTTTGATAGTGTGTGAAATGTTAGTTTTCAAACGGCAATTGGATATGTTTCATAAAATATATTCAGAATTTTAAGAAACATTCAAATTAGGGTATTCCATTTAAAAAAAAAAATTGACATGGGCCTCGATTTTTTTTGCTTTCCTTTATACTACTGGGGTATTCTTAAAATTTGTCAAAACGAAAAATAAAAATGACAAGTTCGGTTTTTTTTTTAAATTATATATTTTTATGAAAATATTTTTGTAGTGTTCCATTATTTTTGCCCTCGCTGATCTATTCAGTTGGGTTGCACCTTTGATATTTCTTTAATATCGTTCTAGTAACGCGCTGAAGAGTATTACGATTATTATTATATGATGATAAATTAAAGTCGAGGGGAGTAAGATCTGGAGACCTGGTAGGCCAATGCACAGGTTCACTGTTAAACATAAATTTCTGACCAAGAGTATCCGATAAAAATGTTTGCACCTCTTTAAAATTGTGAGCGGGACATCTATCTTGTGAAAACTATAAATTGTTAAATCAAATTGATGGAACAACTTCTCTAATTGCTGGAACTATTTCAGTTTGTAGCAGTGCAAGATATTTTTGCCGGTTTAGTGTCTGCTCGTAAATGAAAGGCCGAATTAGTCGATTTGCTTGAAAAATAACACAAGACTGATTAAATTAAAAAAAATGATGCTAAAGTTAATATTATTTTTTTTTTTTTAAATTCATTACCATCCGTTAGGCAACCGGTGCGAGCCAAATCGAATTTTCAGCTTTCGTTTTCCCCGTAATTGAGGATTTAGAGAGAGCCCAGTAATGATGACTGTGTTTGTTAAATAGGCCATAATTGGTACAATGTGTTTTGTCTCTTCATAAAAAAATTTGAAAGAAATGGGGTTTTCTTTACATTTATTTCGATACCGATGGCCAAATAATTGTAGTCTCCTCTAAAAATCACCTTCATTAAGCCCTTGTACCAGGGTGGGTTTGTATGGACCATAATGGACTTCTTTTAAAACGTCATGTATGGTTGACTTCGGAATGTTAAGTTCTCCGTTGTAGAAGATGTATAATTTTCGGCAAAATAGTGTTAAATGTTTCTATTTCGTTTTTCATAATTTTTTTGATATGTATTTGGTCGAGATCTTTCAAAACTTCCATATGCAAGTAGGTTCCTAATAAGCGTAGACACCTTGTTTAGGTTGACGTGTTCCCGGAAAATTTTCAACATCATCGTTGGCGGCACTCTCCGCATTTCTTTGAGTTTTAATATAAGTCACTAACATGTCAATCGAAACGTCGAAATTAACATCAGATTGCAAGAATACGATGCCCTTAAAAAGATGTAATAATAATTTTACAGATTTTTAAAGTATTTCGAAACAAAGAAAATACTTTTAGAAAATGCATGCAATGCAAATTTTTGTCTTTTAACAATATCTCAATATCGAAAGTAGATAGAGCCATCATAACAACGGCATTGAATTCCAATTGAATGACCTGCAACTTTCCCGGTTCAACCATCTTTCCATCTCTTATAGTTTCCACGTTACCAATACATGACCTACCAATTTCGGATACGCTGTATATAAAATCTATTAAATTTTCGTGTTTAATATTTTTGAAAGTTGTTGCAGCTAATGTGTAAAAAATCATCTTTTATCTTTAAAAATTAAAGGTACTGAAAAATCCAAGAATGTATTTTATTACATTTTGAATAAGACAAATTTAAATGTAACAAACAAAAAAGAATACCAATTTTTATAAAATATGTAGGTATTTGTTTACTACCCTATACGTACAAAAAATGGACAAAATTACAAACATCGGGTGTCCACGAAATGTGCCCTAATGTTTTGAGAACCACAGTAAAAAATATTTTAAGCACATTAGAAATTCGACTAAAACTTTCTCTTACGAGTTTCAAATGAACAGCCGTTTATTTCTATCGTCACAAGTCTACCATAAAACCGGGCCAATATTATATTTTCTTCGGCTAATAAATATCAGAAGGCCATATCATCTATATTAAAATTGGAGGGAAGCCGCAGGCTAAAACAATACTCCTGTTCTCGCCATCCCGAATAATTGACAGGGATGAAAAATGTTACGGCCGTATATTATAACGGGGGGGAAAGATTTATAATAAAGCAGTAAAAGCACCGTGGCATGAGTGTATTGTTTTTCTTTGTGACAAGCGGGTGAAGGGGGATCGAGTGGGGGCGGCCAGATTATGATTCTTGATGTTAATATGTGGAAAACATTATTTTCTCCTCGCTGCTGGTTTGAGGTTCGGTCGATCGTTGCTTGATGGTATTAAATATCATTTTACATGGGTTATTAAAAGCATATGGCAACATAATAAATTAACTTACTTATTTGCTACTTAATATATTAACCAGTAGAGTAGGCAGATTTTGAATTGAATATGACATTCAACTACATCTGGCATTTATCGATTTCATTCATTAACGGACAACATTCAACGAGTGGTAATGGGTAGGGCACGTGAGATGCACCAACAGAAAAACATTAAAGTTAATTCATTGGAGATCCAGAAATAGGAAAAGAAGCATAGGAAGACCGCAGAATGTAGACGATATCGAATGTCACGTAGGAAAACGCGGGCGCTGGTTTCAACCAGCAAGTGACAGAATCTGAAGTGCATGGAAAGACGAAGAAGAGGGTTATCTATATCCAGAAGTGAGGAAGAAGAAGACTTATTTACTTCCTTTTTTTATAGGCCCAGCTTCTTGGCATCTACTCTTGGTCTTGTTCATTACTTCTTTTGGTCGATGCATATCTTTATGATCCTGGTATCTTGCAGTATTTATACGTGTTCGTATTACAGCGTGTCATAACCACACTCTCTCTGCTGGTCCGGCTGGAAGGGAGAGAGGATAAGTAAAGGTCGGGTTTATGCCGTGTAATGTATTTTCTTATTCCATGTCCAGCAAGGCTACGTTATGGAAGACCTGTTTGGAGCTGGCTTGGAGATCTTTAGGGGAGAGAATCTCTACTACAATGTGGTCAGAGGTCGTATAGAACTTTGTCAGTATATCAACCTTCTCATTTCCCGGTATTTCGCAATGTCCCGGAACCCAGTTAAACACCAACCGGCCATACCTCATGTAAATGCGCTCCTCCAGGGTGTTAATCTCAAGTACAAGAGAGTGCTTGGAGCGGAACGCATCTATCGCTTGTAAGGAGCTCGGGGAGTCCGTAGCAATAAGCCACTTGAGATGATTGGATGCTAAAATGAGCCGTAGGACCTTAAATATTGCAAATAGTTTAGCAGAGAACATGCTAAAAATGGGGTTGAGGAGTCTTCGGGGTGAAAGGCGGCTCCGACCAAGTTCGTGGTCTTAGAGCCGTCCGTATAGAGGCACTGATATTCAGAATACCTATGATTTAACGAGTAAGAGTTCTTTCCTGATAAGAGAGTGATAGGCGATAGAGATGGCTCGTAAGGAGCTCAGGGAGTCCGTAGCAATTAGCTACTTGAGGTGATTGGAGGCTAAAATGAGCTGTAGGGTTTTAAATATTGCGAATAATTCAGCAGAGAATATGATGAAAATGGGGTTGAGAGCGCTGAAGTGTTCGGAGTCTTGGATGTGTAAGCGGGGCAGGTTTCAAGGGGGAAAAGGATACCATTTAGGCTGTATTATATTTGGTGAAAATAGTCTGCTTGTAAACTCCTTATAGCGATAGGTAGCACCGGGTGGTATCTGGTAGTGGGTAGGGAGTAATTAGCATAGGGTATATGGATGAGTTGTTGCAAGGTAGGAATATGAAATCTGAAGTAAAGGGAATCAGCAAAAAATGCCAGCTGAATCATCTGAGGTTGGGAGAGGTCATAAAAGCCCCTAGGGGAAGTCTCAGACCCCGAGTAAGTATGAAGTATGGACTTGAGTCTGGTTAGTTAAGATGACGGAGCAGATCCATAAGCGACCGCGCCATAGTTGATCTTGGATAGGATAAGGACCGAAAAAATCCTCAGTAGAGATTGCCCAAAGTGGTGCCGGAAGCATTTTAATAATGTTCAGATCACTTTTGCATTTGTTAATTAGGTTATCAATATAAATTCTGCAATTATTGAGAGGAGGATCAAAGTGGAGAATCAGAAAGCAATGGGAATATGGTGGGAATATAGTGAGAAGGAATCTACCCTAGGGCATACTTCGCTCCTACATGCATGCATGTAGCAGATTTGGTGGGAGAGAAGTTGAGTCTCCAATTGGACCATATGGCCAAGAAATCGAGGCCTTTTTGCAGAATAAACGAGCTATGGACTTAGTTAGTCGATGAGCGATAGATTAAAGTATCACCCGTGAATAGCCTAAATTTAATCCTACACTTCCGCGGTAGGATGAGATGGAGTTCATGGCCAGCAGAAAAAGAGTGGGGCTGATAACCGATCCCTGCAGGGCACCATTGGTTACCGTGTATTTAAGTCGAGATAAGGATTTTATGATGGCAGTTCTACTAACTAGACCAAAACCTTGGGAGAGGTCCAGAAAAACGGCAGTGGTATGGAGTTAAAGTCTAAATGTGTTTTGAATGTCAATCTAGAAACCTATCGGATGATCCGTGGTAGAGCGGCCTTGCTGGAAGGTCATTTGTTACTTTACTAATAGAGTTTGTTTTTCGAGAGGCCACTTGAGTATGTTATTCTCCATTATCTTACAGAGGTCGCTGGTCAAGGCAACCGGCCTGTAACTGTACGGAGTAGAACGGGGCTTTGCAGATTTGTGTATGGGAACTAGGATAAAGTGACGCCGTGTATCAGGGAATACGTTAATGGACCAAATATGATTATAGGAGACCATGAGCCGGTAAATTCCTGATCATAGATATGTAGATTTTATCAATCCCGGGCAGGTGTCACGAGTGATACTTTAGGGTGAAAGGTAAATTATACGACATAGGTGAAATACTGTTAGTGGGTTTCCCTTTGAGTAGATTAATTTTGTTCCCCATTAGGATAAGGTTGGCTTCGGTTGGAAATAGAGAGAATTTCCTGCTGTTTATGGAGGTCTTGTAATCTTCGAACCACCAGGGAACGGGCAGGGGAAAGTGGGATTTGCGTATTGTGGAGATGAGAGTGAGGCAGTAAATTTATTGATGGTTGCGCCAACATTCGACACCGGGGTAGGGAAGTGGAAGTTTAAGATGAAAGAGGGCCAATTAGCCCTTTTCATATTAAAGGAACATGTGGAGGATTCCTAGATCATTATGTCAATCAATATTGGGAAGTGGTCGCTGCTGAACACATCATCGGTCACTGACCAGATTAGACCTCCAGCCAATTCTTCACTGCACAGAGCGAGGTCGAGTGCCGAACGAGAACCCCGTTACCAATATTTCCGCAAGCATCAATTATCCTCTGACGTATTTCTTTCAGAGAAGCTGGCTAGGACTTGTAAACCAGTGATTTAATGTAACCTCAAAAAAATAAGTCCATATGGGTAAGGGCAGGTGCTCTTGACGGCCACCAAGTTGTATCTCTTCTGCCAGTCCACTGGTTTAGATCAAAATTTTGGGTTAGGTTGGGTTAGTATTTCCGCCCAAACATTTACTTTTTGGGGATATTGAGTCTGCCACTCTTTAAAAAGATGTGGATGTACATCACTCCAGTTGCGACAGTTCTGTTTATTCGCATGACCATTTAGGAAAAAATCACTGAAGCAAAAGTTCTTTTATAAATTCAGGTGCTGTCGTAATTCCCCCTGTCATGGTTTCACAAAATTAAATTCTTCTGTCCATCTGTCATCGTCATTTGGACGTAAATACATTGATTCAGCGTACATCACAAAAATTAAATGATTACCTGAACTAGCACTAAATATTAACATATTAAATGAATTGGGTGAATCAACTTTGACATCATTAGTGCAAAAATGAACAATAAATAGCAGTTTTTATTTGGTCAAAACTATTACCGAGATAATCGAAACTAACAAGAACAAACCGAAAGGTAACGTAAAGAATCTAACCAGAATTATTTAAATTCTGGTTAGATTCTTTACGTTACCTTCCGGTTTGTTCTTAAATATATAACCATATAACACTTAAAGTCAGTTTTGGTTAGCTTCTAGACTGCAACGTTTTGCAATGTACTAGATTGTGTTTGTTTTGACTTAGACCAACATTGTTTGGCTAATTTTACAAATAATTAATAATTACATATTAATTTACGATATTTTACCTTGCAATTTTGGGCCACATGGTATTTTGTCTACGGTTCTAAAATAAAACAAACTTTCGCCCCAATGGCGGTTCTAATGTCTCCATATGCCAAGCAGTTTTTAGAATAAGTGAATTTTAAAACCAGAATAATAAAATACAAGAAACTTTCCATTTATTGGGTGTATTTTTCCCAGTAACCATGTTTCTTGTAAGGAAACTAGGGAAGTTTTTGCTTAAACCTATTTGTATAAGTTAAAAAATGTTATTGTACCTAAAATTCCACTTACTTTCACAAATAAATTAAAAAGGTTCTCTGACATCTATCCTAAAACTCTTTCACTCAGAGCTACAACATTTAAACTGGAAAATACGAAACTCGGCTATTTTAGTTAGTATTTTTAAAATTGGCACTAATTTTAGTTTTTTTCGACTACTAAACTGTAAAATTTATTGATTACTAAATTGACTGAGTAACAATCCATGTAAAACCATCTATTTTGTCTTTTTTTGTGATCCATGCGTAGATAAATCAGTATGAAAACTAAACCCATTACCTACAGCAAAATTATTATTTTCAAATACCTATATATTTGTTATCGGAAATTTAATCTCGATTTTTGGATTTAATCGCTGAGCGGCGTGCAGCGTTTGGATTTGCCGAACGGTTCTGCAAATATTAGATTATTTGAGCGATGCGCCAAGCTGATAGCTTTTCTAGATTATGCATCCCCTGTTTTAAATTTCTATTAAATTTGCTATGAAGGCTTGCCAACTCTAGAAAATTGTTTTTTTTTGCATATGCGTTCTATAGGCATCGAAACATTTTAGAAAAATGAGTGTCATACTCTACTCAACCATGCATTTGACTACTTATAACAAAGTTTATACTTAAAAGAAAAACGGTGGACTTAAGACCACACGACGGAAGTGTATATCCTGCATTTAGCGTCGTAACAGGGAGTCCATATGCCAGGTTTACTCAGCAGATCTAATTTTTTTTTTGAAGGCGTGGGTCTTGTCAGTTAGGTGAAGGCGCCACTATTTTTTTTGCTAGATATGTATCGATAATTATTGATCTTTGAAAATAGAGTATCAAAATTTAGAAAAATGTCCTGTATAAGGACGTTGAAACACTGAAGATATACGACTTGGTTATTAACTTGACTACAACTTACCAAAATAAAGTGAGTACTAAACAAAACCAAGTTAGTGATTCTCATGGCAGCGATAATCTCAATATACCAATAAGTAGTTACTAGACAACTGTTAAATCAATCAATTACTTTATAAAGTAAGTATATACATACCTAGCCGATAAGTACCTACGGGGAACATGAATTGAGCTCTGTTCGATGTCAAGGTTAAGGCGAAAAAATAAGGTTTGCAAATAGCAGTTAACGAAACAAGTTACTATATCATGAGGCTCACAGCCAATTACAGTAAAAAAAAATCCGAGAAATATTGAAAATAGGTAGATATAAAAAAGTAGACGATCTACTGTCGTTTAACAGTAAATTCATTAGACAAAAGCTGTCAGCCACGATAATAGGTGCGATATACGATATACATATATCCTAAGCTATTTAAAGGTAACTTAGATAAGCAAAAGAGTAAGATTAATAAACGAAAACGAGAAAATAGCGAGAATAAAAACAATACACAACAAACGACCTACAATCGTTTAATGGTAATTCATTAATCAAAATGATATACACCGTGTCCCATATAAGAATGCACAGTACAGAAGAGGTACAAAGATGATTAAATTAGAGAAAAGGTGTGCCTTGCTGAACCCTACACCGTCATACTTCGAAATGTAACAAAATCCGATTACTTCCGAAGATATTTGAGAAAACCCGATTTTTCCCGATTTCGTTTTTATTTTTTTCTGACTTTATTTGAAAAGATATGACAATACAAATTTCACTTTCCCATTGCCACTTTTCCTGCTCTTCAAGTTGGTGTTATTACATTTTCAATCTGACGTTTGGTTTCTTAGCAACCATCATCAACTTTGTTTTTTAAATAATCTAAAAAATTTATTTTATTCCTAAAAAACTCTAATATCAATCCTAAATGCAACAAAATATCGCTACTTATATTTATCCGACGTGTCGGATAAAAAAACCATCATCAATGTTATTTGATGATGATAACGAACAAACGAAACGTCGGATCAAAAATCTAATTACGTCATCATGTAGAGGAGGTAAAACGGCTTAAGAATGTGAATTTTATTTTGATCAATTTTCTTTATTAAAGCCTTAAAAAAATGAATAATTGCAATCTACGAATTCTTGAAACTTAAAATACAATTAATTTTTTTCAGATTTTAATGAAGAGGATAGATCACAATAAAATTCCCATTCCTATGCCAATTTTTGTCCTCTACCTAATGACGTAATTAGATTTTTGATCCCACGTTTCATTTCTTCGTAATCATCATTAAATAACATTGATGATGGTTTTTTTTTTCAGCCGAAACGTCGGACAAATTTAAGGAGCGATATGTCGTTGGATTTAGGATTAAAATTAGTGTTTTTTAGGAATAAAATGTTTTTTTCGACTATTTGAAAAACAAAGTTGATGATGGTTGCAAAGAAACGAAGCGTCAGATTGAAAATCTAATAACATCAACTTGAAGAGCAGGAAAAGTAGCAATGGGAATGTGAAATTTGCATTGTTATGTCTTTTGAAATAAAGTCAGAAATAAATAAAAACAAAATCGGGAAAAGTCGGGTTTTCCCAAAGATCTTCGGAAGTAATCGGATTTTTTTAGATTCCAAAGCATGACGTTGTAGGATTCAGCAAGGCACGCCTTTTCTCTAATTTAATCATCTTTGTATCTCTTCTGGTTTCCGAGATCCCTGTAGTGTGCATTCTTATATGGGACACCGTGTATAACGAAAATATATACGGTAAGGAAAACAAACTACCTACAGTCGTTTAGTGATCATTCATTAATCAAAATGATATATTACGATAATATCGATAATAAAAGGTTGGTAATAAGAAACTAATTAGATTTTACTTGTACCTAGTGCACACACTGGCGTAGGAATAGAAAGGCCGCTGACGGACGTTAGCCCCAAAGGAAGGCATTCTGTTCCCTCACGGAAGGTCCCTAATTAAATTATAAACAATTCTCACTTTTCATATAGACCCAACCTAACATGTAACAAACTTTTGGAAGCGAAACTTCTTTAATGAGAGTAATTCCGAAAAAATTAAAATCAAATGAAACTGAAATCAAATTGAAACACTTTAATGAAGCATGTTCTAGTATAGAGGGAAAAACTAAAATAATTATTTTCCAGAGAACGGGAAGAGCTACGGGGTCGAAATTTTTAAGGTAGGTGCGTCTCATGGGGGGCTACCTTTGATCATACCGGGGCTGTAATTTAAGGGGGTATTTTGGGGAAAAAACGTTTTTGCCTATATCTCTACAACGGAGCCTCGGATCGAAATCTGACAAGCGATGGCCACGTTCCGCGGTGTCGTCATTGGGTGGGGGAGGGGGAATTATACCCCCCCACTTCGGTTACCCAAAAGATTTCGAAAAAATGGGAAAAAATTTAAGAAAAAACTTAAAAGATTGTTCGGAAAGTTATTAAAAGTATTATAACACGAAATCAGAAAAATTAAATTAAAAAAAAAGTGAGAAAAACGCGATTTTCGGCGAAAAATAAGCGAAGGAGTTGAGCTGCGTGTTCAGAGATGGCAAAAATGGAGAGGAAAAAAAATGATTTATAAAAAAAAAATAAAAAACAGAATAAAAATTAGAAAAAGAGTGTCGAAACCGGAAGCAAAAATTGAGGAAAAAAAAACTTAAAAAATAAGAACTCAATTCCTAATATATCATTTACAAGTTTCACTTCAGTTGAGTGCTTATTAAGGTGAGGCATATTTTTTTTTCATAGGAAGGGTAACCACCTAGTCGTTTAACATTTTTATCGATATAAAACGATATGGCCGATAATTACAGAAACTATACCTGGCAGTATGTTTGCTGATTAATTTCACTACAAAAGCAGATGGTAATTAGACCTGATGGTCAAAAATAACAACGATAATTTTAGATACAAATTGGTCGCTTTTCTCTGTCTGTCATATGGAAAAGTATCCAAGCAGCAGTCGTACGAGACGGTCGTGTTTCCGTTCGTTGGCTCAGCCGGTATTGAATGTTTTTTTTATTTTGATTTGTTTTGATATTCTGTTTTGTTCCGATATCGTGTCGACGTGCTGGTTTACGCTTTCCTGTTTGACTCTACTTGGTCTTGTTTAGCTGCTATTGACCTTTATTTAAAATTATTGAATTTCAACCATACGGCGTGCTAACTTTCGCTGTGCGTATGCTTCCTGGTTAATTTCTGTTGTGTTATTGGTTCCTGTTTTGACAAACTTGAAGCGACTCGGAACAACGGAAGTAAAGTAGCCATCAGAAGCAAGGTAGCGAAAGTATCGATATTTGTAACATTTACAACTTTACAAGTGAAAACTTCAACAATGCAACATTAATAATAAGTGGTCGGTACACACAAATTAATTTTATTAACTTATTTTGACCACAAAGGTGAAGGTCGCAATTAACTGCATAATTAACTACAAGCAATTAAAGGAGTGGACTGTATAAAAATAAGGTGGTGGGGTTTTAAATATAGATTATCTGAATTGAAACTCGATAGGTATGTTAATGTACTTTAATAATGCAATTATGCATTAGCAATTGATGTAAAAAATATAAGTACAATGTTTTAAATACTTCTTAATCTACTTTCATGCGTTCATTCATTTATACATACAACTAATATAAGTAACACAGGTTACTTTTCTAGATTCTTTAGGAAATTTATATTTACAATTATATTCGAGAATAAAACAGTGGCTTTCCTGAATCTGATCAACTTTTCTAACCCAAACTAACTCTTCCCTTCTCACGAAATACCTTGATTTACTTTTGTCTCTGCTTCCCTCCAACAAGGCAGGGATTTGAATTCGATTCTTAATTTAAGTCGTACAGGCACTATACAATTTACAGATTTGGTGCCGCCATTTTACTGCTTTTCTTCCATTACCATGAGACGCTTCGTCGTTTCTGGCTGTAAGGAATTGCTTAAAAAGCCCAAAGGAGGTCTTGTCCAAACTTGGACCAAAATAACTGAGGTGCACTAGATATTTTCTAATATCTGTGCATACTAACGGAGAACTTGCCTAAAAACAGAGCTAGGACAGGGCTAGATGTTCTTGGCGCGAAAATTATGGGGAGCGGTGCCGGTGCAAAGACCGACGCATCACTGCTGAGTGTTTGCTACGCACTGACCATAGATAAATATTAAAGGGGAAGCACTGACTTGATTAATTTCTTCTTTCTTCTGGCGAGCTCCTGGCTGGTCGCCTGGCGGCAAAACCACATAATAAAAGTGGGCGGTGGCACATGCCGAATTCATTTGAGATTGAAAGGGTAGAAACTGTTTTCTTTCTTTATTTGACACGTGGTTGCTCACACGACACAAACTGAGACAAGGATACATTAAATTGAAAACGATTACAAACGTTTTCCTTTACGAGTGAAAAGTTTCTATATTGTAATCTATTATACTGACAGTACTGGTGTACAGGTTCGAACTAAGGGATCGTCCGTCCAGGTTGGGACTAAGGGGTCGTGAAGAACTGACATATGCTAATTTAAATGCACACATTGGGTTGTACCCGGGGTGAAATAAATATATTTTGAGTTTAATTACGGCTCATTCATTCTACATACATACACGGTGTTATCACCAAACTATACGCTGAAAAACGATAATTTCTACACGTGTTGGGGTGTCTCCCCAACAATGTATTTTTTTATTATATATTTTGATATTACTTCGATGTTTAAGGTAAAAATTTACCTCGAAATTTCCCTTAAAATCAGCAGAAATCGCTGCTTTTCGCTTGAAAAATGACCATATTCCCTGATTCTGGTGCATTTTCCCTGATTGAAATAAATTTTAATTAGATTTATGGCAAATAAATCTAGTTACTTACCATAAAACTATATGCATCGATATGGGGTAAGCATGGTACAGGGCAGCAGCTGTACCATCACTGTGTCGAACTCACTGAAGGAGGAGGGAGTCAAATACTGACCTCAACCGACTAGAAAGTTGCGATGGGGAAGGCAAGGAAAAATCACCCCATAACAACTTCCTAGAACAGTTATCATGGCAGTAGACTACGATGACACTGATCATGGTTATCGGACCCCAAGATCCGGCAGGGGAGGATACACACAATCAAACAGTAGGGTCTCCCAGGTCGTCAGCCAGCGGAATCCCTACGGCCAAAAAAAGGAAACAAGTCTTCAACACCTAAGGATCGGAACTTGGAACTTACGGTGTATGTACGAGAGCGGCAGAACCCATAACATTGTAAAGAAGATGAGAAGATTAAAAATAGACATACTAGGAATTAGTGAAACTCACTAGCCAAACTCTGGACAATTCGATATACTTGGATATAAAATCAGGAAAGCTGGAAATATCACAGCACATCACAGAAACGGCACAGCAATAATAGTTACCCCACATATTAGTCTGGCAATGAAAGCCTTTGTTTCTCATTCTGACAGAATGATGCTTTTACAAATACGAGCAACGTCGGTGGACATTAACTTCTTGCAGATATACGCGCCAATGTCAGATAAACATGAAGCAACCACCAAGGAATTCTGCGAACAACTAAGCCACCTGATGAAGATGACAAAAAAACATGAAGTAACATTGGTGATGGGAGATTCCAATGCCAAGTGTGGCAGAGGTAAGGTAGATGAGGTCGTGGGAGACTTAGGCCTTGGGGAAAGAATCGATATAGGAGATAGGCTCATATGCTTCTGCCAGGAATATAAATTGCTGTTAAATAATACACTTGTCACACTCCTCAAGCGCCGAATATACAAATGGAAATCCCCCAGATTTATTACATAGTAGTATCAACAAGACGTAAAAACATGATAAAACCATCAAAAACATATCCTGGTGCCGATGTCCCTACGGATCACAATCTGGTGGTATGCAAAATGATGGTGAGAGTAAAACGGATCGAGAAAAAATCATGCACAAACACAATAGATATGAAGAAACTCGCTAACCCAGAAACAGAGGTAAAAATACGAGAACAGCTAAAAGAGAAAACAAAGAACATTAACGAGATCACGTCGAACATAAGAGAGAGATGGGAGAAAACAAGGGAGGCTATACAAATAACATGCGCGACTCTCTTAAAACGAGACGGACAGAAGAAGAGAGAATGGATGTCCGATGAGATAGTGGATATGATGGATGAGATACGTAAATTCCAGCTAATGCAGGGAACTAGAGCAATACGAATGTAACTACGATAGTTACAATATGCACAAAAAAACAAGATCAATGACAAGCCAAAAATAAATTCAATAAATCATCCATTAACATAAAAGATAACGATGGAAATCTCATTTCGGAGTCATCAAAGATCTTAGATACGTGGAAATCCTACATAGAATAGTTGTTTGCATCGGACAGGACTAATGATCAGATATGTGGAGAAGGAGAAATGGGACTGTCTATCATTAAATCAGAGGTAGGAGAAGCCATTGCAGCACTAAAAGCAACAAGGCAGCAGTCCCGGACAACGTACACAGCAAAATACTAAGGATCCTATGTAGAACAGACATACAATTCCTTGACAATCTCGTTGCACTTTTTAACAACGTATATAACAGCGGAAAAATCCCAGAGGACAGGCTGCAGTCGACATTTGTTGCAACCCCGAAGAAACCAAATGCCCAACTCTGTGATGACCACCGACTTATCAGATTGATCAATCACATTACCAAACCGTTCACCAAGATCGTTCATAGAAGAATATATGATAAATGTGAGTCAAATGTTAATAGATCGCAGTTTGGCTTTCAGAAAGCACTTGGAACTAGAGAAGCAGTTTTCCTACTTCAGGTACTTATACAGCGGTGTAGAGACCTTAATAAAGATGTCTATCTGTGCTATGTTGATTTTAGAAAGGCATTTGATAATGTCAATCATGAACCACTAATAGATATTCTACGAAATACAGGTATTCACGACAAAGATGTTCGGATAGTGACGGATTTATACTGGGTAGAACAGCAAGAGTAAAAATAGGATGTGGAGATTAAGAGAGGTGTACGACAGGGGTGTATTTTATTCCAACTCTTCTTCAATATCTACTACGAGGAGATATTCAAGAAATGTCTGGAGGGGCATAAAAATAAACGGTAACTTAACGAACAACATAAGATATGCCGACGACACGGTGATCCTCGCCAGCAGCATAGATGAATTAAAACAGACAATGGGAAGGGTCAATTCAATCAGTGAGGAGTACGGCCTAAGCTTCAACTTCAGTAAGACAAAATGGATACTGACAAGCAAAAATCAACAACCAACTCGACAGTTATGGATAAACAACATACTACTTAACCATGTTAGGGTAGCGGGTAGGTACTTCTCTCTCACTCCCCAGAGAGAATAGATCTACTTCAGGGTTTGGCATCCCTGTCCACGCGAAGCACTTGATGTTCTCCCCTTCCCTACTTGCAGGCACCCCCCCCCCCCCCCCCCCCCCGTAATCCTCACCTGCAACACATATTCTGTCCTATCCCAACCATGAAGGGGCAACGGGAAACCACCTTCATTATTTTCCCAAGAAAACATCAAGACTGTGTTCAATAAGAAGAACGTTTAAATAGCTCCCCACTCGGATCTCCGGGGGGGAGCGGTCTAGGATAACGTCATGCGAAAGGAATTCTGCCAAGAACAAAATCTCACTATTGCAAACACATTATTCTCACATCATAAAAGACGCCTATATACATGGATATCACCAGGAGATAGATGTAGGAATCAAATTGATTACATTATGGTCAGATCTCGTTGGAAGTCCTCTATCGTTAACTGTAGGACGTACACTGGGGCTGTCTGCGGATCAGATCATAATTTATTAACAATGAAGTTCAGGCTCCGCCTAAAAATAATCTACCACCAATGTAACAGGATTAGCATACGGAAACAGTCAATTGGCAATTTCAAAAAGAAATACAAAGCAAACTGGGGGCCGAAAAACAGGACATAATGAGTAAACAAGACCCAGACCAAGAATGGGAAGCATTAAGAAATGCTATTAAGATGACAGCAGGTCGCCTTCAACAAACAGATAACTAACCCATAAATCGGCCAAACAAACCCTGGATCATACAAGCGACCATAGAAACAATTAAGAAATGAAATGGAATGGTATTTTACCGAAAGAAGATTGTGACCTATACAAGAGACTAACTGAAAGATACAGAGACAATGCAGACAAGATAAAAACAACTACATTAAAAAAATATGCAGGGAATATAGAGGAACATCAACTCACCCATGACACCAGAGATTTGTATAAAAAAGTAAGAGAAATAACACGCAGATTCAAACCAAAGATTTCCACAATTGAGGACAAGTACGGAAAGATCGTATGGGAAGATGAAAAAAGACACAATATTGTGAGGAACTATACATCGAAGAAACCAAAATAACGGTCGAACAACAGAAGGAAAATATACAATTTGAAATGGAGCCCAATATTCTTAGATCTGAAATTGAGGAAGCCATAAAAAACCTAAAGCTAAATAAATCCTCAGGAACAGACGGAGTCCTTGCTGAATTCATAAAAGCACTAGGAGACCCGGGAATTAAAATCTTACATGATATATGTAATAAGATCTGGCAAAGTCGTCACTGGTCTAAAGACTGGACAACGTCTGCATTTATTCCTATTCATAAAAAGGGATCTACCAAAAAATGTGAAAATTATCGAACGATATCTCTAATTTCACATGCCAGCAAAATCCTGCTTAAAATAATAGATAGACGGCTGCAGAACTACTTAGAAAGCCAGATCCATCCAGAACAAGCAGGCTTCGTTAAGGGAAGAGGGACTAGGGACCAATTATTTAACATCCGCCAATTAATCGAGAAAGCCCGGTAGTTCAATACACCCATGCTCTTATGCTTCATACTTAGATTACAAGAAGGCGTTCGATTGTGTTCGATGGAGTAGTCTTTGGAATGTATTGAAAGAAATGGGAGTCCCTTTTCATCTTATATCTCTGATCAGCAATCTATATGGAAATAACAACGCGATAGTTAGTCTCGACAATAAAACATCAAACATTTTCAAAGTACATAGGGGAGTGCGTCAAGGATGTATCCTATCGCCGAGACTGTTTAACGCTTACGGTGAGTTCATAATGAGCCTAGCCCTAGAGAATTTTGAAGGTGTATCAATCAATGGTAGAAAGATACATAATCTCAGGTTCGGGGACGACACTACCCTAATAACAAGAGATGAAGATGAGATGATTATAATTCTTGATCAGGTCGCAAATGAAAGCCGAGCTCTAGGTCACGAAATAAATTTAGACAAGACCAAGCTAATGGTCATTGATAGGAGTAACACCATACAGTTAAGAAATCTGCAAAATAGAATAGACCGATGGATAGACCAAATTAAAGAAATTACAGGGCAAACCTTGCACACAAATTTAAGAGTAGCGGAAGACCGACAGCAGTGGAGACAATCGACCCATCTATGCTCATAGGCATGATGTCACGACTCTTCAGTAATGAATATATGACTAAGAAGATTTAACCATGTGGAATCTTACGTATACCTTGGCATCAAACTAAATGCAAAATGGGAACAGACCACTGAAATCAGGGCGAGAATAGAAGGAGCTAGAACAGCATTTAACAACATGAAAAAACTCCTCATAAGCAAGGATGGGATTTTTTCCATTATTTATAAGGCACGTAATCGCAACCCTTTATAATAAAATTGGTAACAACATGTTATTTATTTGCTGGAAAATTACCCGAAATGTTGGTAGAAAAACCTAATTAAATCCCTTGGAACGTTAATAATTTCCGGGATGAGGAGCCAAAAAAAAATCATTACGCCACCTGGCGGCGGAAAACGCTTAAGAAAAGTGACACTGCATAAATCAGCGAGCAACCATACGTGAAATTTCCAATTTTCGCCACCCGCGAACGTCGAGAACTTTTTTAATAAGCCAAGCCGCAAAATCGACATCGATTCCATTTATTTTGTTTTGGACATTGACGAGATGTCGTCGTCTTGATTATTTTTTTCTTTCTTAGAATTAATATATGTAAATATTATTTTATTTATTTGGTTAATGCTGACACAGTGTTTTTATGAAGTAATTTCTCATGTGAGGGATTAAATTTCTAGTGGCCAGGTAAGCTTAAAGCGGGGTCCACACACACAATGTTTACAATGATTTACCTGCGCAGTTCTAAACGTGCAGTTCTCTGAATTGACATGCGCACAATCATGCGTCTCAATCATGGAAGAAGTTCTTCTCTGCCTGGTCAATTTTTGCAATATGCATCCAAAGGGAAAAGCAAATAATTAAATAACGTAATCGCAAGATCTTATTGGGATCTTATTAGAAAGATCCCTTATAGAAAAAGGAGACGAATATAATGTCCCAGTTCACTTGGCATTCATAGATTTCCACAAAGCTTTCGACTCCTTTGAGACATGGGCTTTTTTAAGATCAATGGACAACGTTAGAATAGATTCAAGATATACAGACGTAATCAGAAACATATACGAAAATGCATCGTTTCATGTAAAAATCGAAGAGGATATGCAAACAGACAGAATCCCAATAAATAGAGGTGTACGCCAAGGAGACACGATTTCGCCCAAATTATTTGCCCTAGCCCTCGAGGATGTCTTCAAAGAACTATCTTGGGATAATAAAGGTATTAAAATCGATGGTTCCTACCTAAATCACTTAAGATTCGCTGACGACATCGTATTGGTATCAGATGATGTAAACGAACTCGAACAAATGTTAAAAGACCTCGGCCAAGCTTCCAAGAAAATCGGATTAAAAATGAATCTTAAGAAAACGAAACTTTTAAGTCAAGACCATGTTCAGGTAACCAGCGAGAATCACCAAATTGAAGGCGTCGCAGAATATGTCTACCTCGATCATGTTATCAAGACAGATAGAGAAAATCAGACTGCAGAGGTCACTAGAAGAATGGCGCTTACTTGGGCGGCGTTTGGTAAATTAGGACACATATTGAAGAACACCAGTATACCAATTAACTTGAAACGCAAGGTATATGATGCACGTGTCTTACCTGTGGCCACATATGTTCTAGAAACCATGGCATCTACCAAAAACTCCATTAACCAACTCCAGGTAACACAGAGAGCCATGAAAAGAGCAATGCTAGGAATTTGTTTGACTAGACTAGAAGGTCCACTCTCAGTCGGCACTTTTGATGTAGCGCTTACACAGGCGGCACGCCAGACTTTCACGAAACTATTAGATACAAGGGTGTTACGTGGCTCGCGGCCTGAGCGTTAACCAGCATTTCACCAGGTTCCGTGACGGGGCAAGGAGGGAAATGCTGGGGGCGGGGCTTAGAGTGAACCTTCTAGTCTATTGTTAATGTGCGGTGCTTCTGCGCAGGAACAAGTTGTTGGTACTAGTAAGTACATATATTAAATGAAGTAACACCCTTATGAACCAAGCGATTTCACCACACGAAAAACTGATAGAAACCTTAAGGTTGGTAGAAGCTACAAGGAACTAGAATTCTCCACCATTATATCTAAACAAGCACTAAGTTAAAGTATCCCTGAAACTTGTGAAGTTGTCTATAAAGTTTTGAAAAAGGAGCACTTAAATGTAAGTTATTTTAATAGTACATAAATTACTAACAACAACAACAATAACAACACTGTATCACTACAACCCTGGGTAGGCCTTGGCTGCTTGAACCACCTCTCTCCATCAAGTGCGGTCTAGGGCAACATTTTCCCAGTTATCAATTCCCATTATTTGCAAGTCTTTGCGGATGTTGTCTCTAAATCTCAGCTTAGGTCTTCCCGGGGGTCTCTTTCCTGTTGGGGCTTCCTCCCATATGTTCTTTATAAGCCTTTTGTTGTTACTACGCTGGACATGGCCGATCCATCTTAGTCGGTTGGATTTTATTTCTTGTACTATGTCTGGGGTGTCATATAGTTGAGAGAGTTCGTTATTGATCCGTATTCTATATTCGCTAGTTTGCTGGTTAATAACCGGTCCAAAAATTCTCCTCAACATTTTCCTTTCAAACCTTCTAATCGTATCGAAAATTATCATTGTCTCGCATCCATACATGATGACCGGTCTTATTACCGTCTTGTATATGTTGATTTTTGTTGACCTTGTAATATATTTGGACTTCAGCATCTCCTGCACAGAAAAAAAACATTTGTTTCCCTGGGTTATTCGGTGTTTTACCACCTCCTTCATATTATTATCCGCTGTTATCAGAGAACCTAGATATTTGAAAGACTGGACATTCTCAAAATTGTAGTCGTTCATAGTTACATTTTGTCCCCCTCGGTCTCTATTATCCTTTCGTGTTAAATGCATATATTTCGTCTTCGTCTCGTTTACTGTCAGACCCATCCTTTCAGCTTCTTTCTCCATTTGTACAAACATTTCCTTGACGTTAACTGTGCTCTTTCCTACAACATTGATGTCATCAGCATATGCTAGCAGCCTAGGTCCATTGGCTCCAAATATTTGTGTGTTTGTTTGGGCTACGCTCACTACTTTCTCAAGGGCCAAGTTGAGCAGAACTGGGGGCAGCGCGTCTCCTTGTTTAAGTTCACTTTCTACAGGGAACATTTCGCTATTTTGCCCCTCCACTCTTACGCTATTTACTGACACTTCCACGCACGTCTTCACCATGCATATTAACTTCTTTGGAATTCCGAATTCCTCCATGGCTTCCTACAGGCGTATTCGGATTACACTGTCATACGCCTGTTTGAAATCCACAAATAGATTGTGGAGATCTCTGTTGAATTCACAGCACTTTTCAAGTAACGGTCTTCTCGAGAACAGTTGGTCCGTTGTTGATCTTCCGCTACCAATTTCATTAGCATATGATGTTATTCGGGTCACTAATATGTTTGACAGGACCTTATAGGCGCAATTGAGGAGAGTGATGCCACGGTAGTTTGTACATATCATCTTTATCGCCAAATACGTATTATCAAATGGTGTATAGCTCTATGAAGTGTGTCTCCACCATATTTTAGACATTCTGCCGGTATCCGATCCCGTCCAGGTGCTTTATTATTTTTAAGCTTTTTGATAGCTTCAATAGTTTCTACCAAACTAGGCGCTTCTATGTTTGTTTCTGCTGTTTGGAAAGTCAAGCGGTTCTGTCTGACCGATTGAGGAGTTTGCTAAAATATTCTTTCCAAACTTGCAGTATTTCCGTTTCCCCTCTTATCAGATCTCTATTACCGCTTTCTAGTATCATTAGAGTCCTTGGTCTAAACCCTTTCTCTGAGTTACCGACCTCCTTGTCCAATTGTCTTATATTATAGACGTAGAGACGTTGTGGTTTGATGGATTTTGGCTCATTTGCAGTTTAGCTCTGGTTTTTTGATTATTTAGCTTTTCGCAATCGGCATCGTACCAACCGTTTACTTTTGGTTTCGGTCTTGGTCCTGGTACTCTATCATTGACGTCAACTATACCTGCCCTTATTTGTTTCTGTATATGCTCAATTTCTGTACCTTCTTGTGTTGTTCTCGTGCATCTTTGCTCCATTTCATTCAGGTAGAGTTGATTTATTTCAGGTTCTATTAGTTTTTCTATATCCCACGGTATTTCCTTGCTGCGTTGTTTGATGTTGCGAAATCAATAACTCTTAAACCATTATCATTGGACATATTGTGTAGGCTGAATTCTCCGATATGGGGTTGCGCGTCTTCTCGTTTCCAATTTTGGCATTGTAGCCTCCAAGAATTATTTTCATATCTTGCTTGGGTAGTCTGTTAAGTACCTGGTCTAGGGTATCATAGAAAGTATCTTTATTTACGTCATCTGGGTCTTCTGTAGGAGCGTACACTGATTTAAGAGATACATTATACCACTTACTTCGCATTCTAATGCAGCATATTCTGTCGTTTATAGGTGGAATGATATTATTTTGTTCGATAGTTCTTCTCTGATAACAAATCCTGTCCCATATTCGTGTCTATCTTGGGATCCACTGTAGAATATTACGGATTTGCTAACTTTAATATTTTCCGACCCCGTCCAACGGGCTTCTTGAACTGCTGTTATGTCCAATTTATATTTTTCTAGTTCGCGTATAGCGTTGAGAGAGGCTCCCGGTCTGTACCAGCTGAGGACATTCCATGTCCCTATATTCATATCCTTATGACATTGCTTTGGTTGTTTCCGTGATTCCGTCCATTTCCGAGGCTTCTCAAGTTTCGTAACAGGTGTCTTTTTACAGGGTTGGGTTGTTAGCCCCACGCCTAACCTTCCTCCTTTTCCCGGGCAGTGACAACCGATGGGCTACTCAATTCACCCACCAACTGCCCTAGGCGGAGTTATAAATTACTAAGAAGGTTAATAATAAAATAAACACCAGTAGATAAATATCAAAATATTTATTTATTGAATACTCAAATCATACAGAAAAAAGTTAATTAGAAAATAACGTATTGTACAATTAGGCAATATGAGGCATGTAATGCGGCTAACGAGTTAGCTAACAGTTATTAATATTTTATTTTATTGATAATTTGAAAAATAGGTAATTACGGATGTATTACTCTATTATTATTATCGGATGTATACTCCAAAGTCATTAAATGGCAATGCCGAAACTGGCGTTGAAGCAACAACACCTGTTATTGACTGGGTATTGGTTGAAGGCATTACCATTTGCTGATGCGACATGTTTTTATTGTAAATTTACGGAACGGACATTACCATCCGATTCTTTTACGTCTAAAACCTTAAACATTTTTGTCAAGGGCTCCATATCCGCTTAAAAAAGGACGTCATTAATAAGTTTTTGAGCAAAGATATTTTGTTGCTTAGGCCTCGAAGTGTATTTGCAGCCGTCAAAACAGTCTTCACCTTTTATACATTCAATTTTTTAATCTCGGTTGTTTTATCATCGTCTGGAAGGGATTTTCTTTTTGCACCAGGCATCGGGAACGGGAGGTATTATCGGATTCTGACAGGCTTCTGCTACTCGAAAATAATGGTACACGTCGTGGTGTTATAGGTAATGCAGATGGTTTATGGACTTCACTTTCAATATCGTTCACTTTCAATTCGTCTATGCTGATTTGGAAAGAAAAATTGCCTGAAGGAAGCCGATCTTATTTTTATAATTACAATCAAGCTCACAGTTTAGTTCTTACAGCAGCTGTGAATTTATATACTGTGACATAGGTACAAATAACCGGATCTCAGATAGATGAGTAGTTAGTTAGTAATACTGTAATTTATGAGAAACTGTTTAATAGTGAACTGAAAATATGAGAACCTCAATGTGTTACAAATTCAAGCAGAATTCTTCCATACACCTTTGTTGCCGATGAAGCTTTTGCAATGCATAATGACCTCATAAGAGAAGGGTTAAGTAAGGAGCGGGGGATATTTAGCTATCGTCTTTCCACTTTCCAGAGCTCTACGTGTGATTGAAAACACTTTCGCAATTTTGGCATCATCAATTTTTCATGCAAGTATTAATTTAAACTAGGAGCACATAGATATTGTCATGCTTGCGCTTTGCACAAGATGTCCTCTCTCATCATGGCAGTGGAAGATTCTTCAATTGTCTGTGTTAATTTGAAAATGTTTAACATCATCTAGCAAAAGTTTGCCGGAGATTTAGTTAATAGCAATTTCAGTTTTTCTTTACTTGGACAGCGTGATATGTTAAAACTATATTATACTTGCAATAGAAATTCTCAAAGAAGTGGCCAAATATATTTCGAATGTGCCGCATTACAACTATTTCAGTACTCTGGGCAGAAATTTGCCAGTGAAGACAAAATACATGGGCAGTACTAAGCTTCTCACCCTTCAAATCTCCAGATACTGACGTCAACCGTCCAACCCTACTACAGTGTGGCTTGGACGAGTTACTGCCGCACTTGCTAAAGCTGTTCTGGGCATGCCTTGCGCTGCACTATGTCCCGAAGGCATGGAGAGAAGTAAGAGTGGTGTTCACATCAAAAGCAGGAAGGATGGAAATTCCATCCATAGAACCATCCACACTACTTGCTTTTATCAAAGCACTGAAGCTGGATGAGGTACTATTATTGAGAATCACATCAATGTATTAACACCTCCTTAGATCATTCATTCATTCATCATCAGATTTTCAATAATTATTAGGTCAAATCTGCAATTTCTCAACATTTCACTTTAATACACGATAACTGGCAAATAATTAAGCAATTTTGATGAAATTTTCTGGACGAACCCTATTGAAATTAGCAAAAATTGGAAAATAAGAAGTATTTTTTTTTTGAACATGAATATTTTTGAAAAAAGATCGAAAAAATTGAAACGTCAGTTCAATAGGAAATTTCTAGCAGAAAAATCCTCTAAATGGTTTTCTGTTTCGAACTTTTCAAGGAAAATATAAGAATTACTTGACCAGAATCTACGCCCAAAAACTGTATTAGAAAGCACTATGGAAATGATGATGTTTTTATACAGGGTGAGCTAATTACATTTATACTTTTCGCCTTTTCGAATTTTGACACATCACGTCACTACTTTTTATTTTATTGCTGGAAAATTGAATAATCTGGAATCAGCAAACTTTCGAACATTCGAACAAATCGATCCGATTGAAAATGCCACTTTAATGCATAGCTATTTCCAAGGAACCAATCGCAGTTTCGTAAAGCTCGTGATCCCTGCTGTAAAACGTGCAGTAACAATAATAATTAATAAGGGTTCGGGAAATTCGAGAAAATCAAAATGACAATATTTCGGCAATTTTACGAGTCTGAATAGATAGCATTATGGAAAATTTGAAGGAGCGCGTCTTCCAATATTTTAACATGACATTTTTTCGGCAATTTAGATGCATATATTTTATGTGATAAGTAAACAGATATATTTGCCAGAAATCTTTTTTAACACGATTTGAAAGATGAGAAACTGGGCCAGGATCGGAGAATTTGGACATTTTTCAAACGATAAGCAAAGGTTTTTGCCGATTTTACGCGAAACTTCGAGATAAAATCTTACTTTAAACATCGAAGTTGTGGCAGGTATTTTCAAAATATAGAACACAAAAAATACTTGTATTTTGTAATTCTAATCTGGCATTGTTGAAGTTTTCGCTTCTGTCGTGTAGTTTTAAACACACACTGTTATTTTGATCAATTATAGATTTTTCTTGAAAACGCGCTGTATATGTCGGGAATATAAATTAATCTCAAAATTTCTAGTTACGCCACTGCGCTGGCTGCCTCGACCCTTTCTTCTTTTTCATTTTATTGTTTTTGAAAGGGACCTCTGGAAGGATTTACAAATTGTATATAAAAATGGTAAAAATAATTGTATTTTTCTAAGTAAAAAATTACCAGCTGTATAGCTACGTATTTTAAATGTAAAATGCATTTTACAATTTAATACAGATATAATTTAAGATTAATTTTTGTGAAATCCGTTGATCCTATACTTTTAAAATCGCATTATGTGGGGGCAAGTAAAATTTAAACACGTTTACGCATTATGTTTTAATTTGTGTTCTAACTTTTTAAAAGAAGAGTAGATATATATTTTTTCGATATAGCGTTAATTAAAAAAGAAAATATCTTTACATTAATTACATTATAGCTATATAATATGGATCTCATTCATGTTTCTTGAAAAACAAAACCGTTTGGAATTTCCTTCGTATGTTTTATTTTGACAATTTAATATTTTTTTGCTATATGCATATTTTCATCAAGAATAATTTCATTTATTTGAATTTCCCAGACTCCAAACGGTTTTAAATTTGCTGAATATGTTGTCTTTGTTAATTTCGGGATGCTTGCATATAATATGGCTCTTTCCCTGCGGTTTTTGTTTAATAGGGAATAGCTTGAAATAATCATTGTAGTTATAAATTATTTTTAATATGGAGGGTGATTCAAATTATAATATCTTTGCAAGGTAAACAAATCGAAGTCGGCACTATTGTTACCTGTTTATTATTGAAGATAGGACGTCAGTTAAATAATAATTAATAAACTAGTAGTATTGCTTCGACTGATTAACATGATGAAAACAGAAAAACAATTGAACATCGCATCTTCGAGTTATTTAAAAAAAAAACGTATATTTTTTATTGAGGCACCGACAGATTGCTAATTCTTTTCTCAACATAAAAGGCCATAGCGTTTTTGTCCAAAACCTAAAATAATCCGTACGTCCATCGATAATGTATGATATTTTTAATGATGTACTAACTGAAATTTTTCGATATTGAAAAACTCAAACTCAAAACTCAAATATGCTTTATTGTTAGAAGTACATAAAAGCTTCATTGACAAAACTGAAATAAAAATCTAGTAGCTATTATTTAGAACATTCAGTAAATTGAAGTAAAATGAGTAATTAATTACAAAAACAGACATTTCGTCGTCAATATCACAAAGTGACGTAACTCGAAAAAATTGAAAATTGAGATAAGTCACATATATAATGTAAAAAGGTATGCTCTACAATTTCACGAAATGGCGTATCTCAATTCATTATATTTATTATGATAGCACGGCGTATCTAGCCTGAGTATCTGATAATTGTCCAAAACAGAATGTCACGAAAAGACGTAACTTGAGTTAAGTCATTTTGTTAAATTTGTTTTACGAACTATGTTAAATTTGTAAGCGGCGTATTTCATATTAACCTGCCGGGCAACCTTACGAGGCAGCGCAGCGCGATTTCATGTTGTACCAAAAGAAACTACGTACAAGGCTTCCAAGAAAGAACATTCGAGAAGACAACTTACCAACCAATACTTTTTGTCAGTGGAACATACTCGTCACTTTAGTATGTAAGACATTTTTTTTTAAATACGTTGGGTGTTTCTGAGCGTTTTATGAGGACTGCCTATAGAAAGTAAATGAGAGCGGTTTGTTGGAAGAAGAAAAAAGGGGTGGTCGCCAATCAGCTGCTATTATTAATAGAGACCAAAATCTATGGGACGCCATTTTCAATCACATTAAAAGATTTCCTAAAGTAGAGTCACTGTAGGTCCAGCTCTACGCAGGAATATCTTCACCCCGGGTTAACAGTATCTAAAAATGTATGAGCGAATTAGATCCAAATGCCGAAAAACCTTGTATTGACTTATACAGAAAATAATTTAGAACATTAAATTTAGCGCTTCACAAGGCAAAGAAAGATCAGTGTTCTTTGTGTCTCAGTTACAGAGCAGGAGATGATACCAAGAAAGAACAGTTAAAAGCTCGTTTCGAGAAGCCTGATGCAGAAAAAGGCAAAGTAAGAGAAGTTAAACAAAATGTCAAAACAGAGGCGTTAAACAATAGTAAAATTTTATGTGCTAGTTTTGACTTCCAACAAGTTATATCTTAGGATTGAGGTACAAAGCAACCGAGGTACTTCTGAGATAACTTCTTGTATTTATAAAGCTATAAGTGCCTACGACACTAAGAATACCGTTAAAACGGTTGCCCTCTTTTCAGATGGTTGCGGTGGTCAAAACCGAAATTCGATCACTGCATCCATGTTGCTTTATACTGTAGCAAACACAAAAAATATTGAGGAAATCTCATTGCGATTTTTTGAATCATTCCATGGGCAAAACGAGGGAAATTTCGCACATAGTGTTATTTCTACAGCCTTGGCAACGGCCGGCGATATTTTTGTTCTTTCACAGCTATATCCCATTGTACGGCTTGCCCGAAGAAAGCTACCGTACATTGTCGAGCCTCTTGAATATCATGCCTTTTCAGATTTTAAGAAACTATCTAACGATCTCAGAATACTATCAGTTAGAACATCCGACTCAGGACATCCCATTAATTGGAAAGACATTATGGAGTTAAAGGTAAAGAAATCCGAACCATCAAAAATATTCAAAAATATATCTTAAGAATAGCCACCTGAAGGTGATTCTTTAATGATTCTTAAACGACAAAAAGTTGGTTTATCTGAAGTTAATCTAGGAGTTTTAAATTTAGAAGTTCAAAAAGTCAGGAGTGATAAGTACAAGACTTAAAATCATTATGTGAAGGGTTCTTACCAGTAGTGAGGATTCACGAATACCAAAATTTTTATTTAATTCTGCCACATCATGATGTGTAGCTTAATTTTTTACTTGTTAACTTTTATGTGTTATTTTGAATGTATTTAAGTAACTTAGATTTTTACCTTTTATGAAAACTTAATAGTTTTAAGATATTTTACGTTTGGTTCAATATGTGTCTATATTTGTTCTTTTTGCCAATTTTCGTAATTAAATGCCATTTTCAGCAAATTGTACTGCAGATTATTATCCTTATTATCCTGTTTTAGAGATTATTTATGGCGTAACTATTTTTGCTATCACCACACAATGATTCTTCAATTTCACGTAGTGACGTATCTCATTTTCTGTCTTTTTTTGTAAACTACAGCAATTTGTTTTTAACAAATGATCTATGAACATGCAGTTCACATGTGCATCTCTTACCAAACCAAAAATTAGAATTGAGACTGCTACTGTTATTGATCACGGTTCAATTAAACTTTATAAAAAACTTTAAAACGCTCTCCTGTAAAGTTGTCAAAATCGAGTTACGTCACTTCGTGGTATTGACGACGATTTAAGTGTAAAAAAAACTAAAGCGTAATATACAAAAAACGAAACTAAAAGTAGCCACATGCCATCAAAAACAGTTAAAATACATTTATTTAAAAATCACATAAAAATAAAATAGTTGTGTCTAAGCATTAAATATCAATACCAAGACCAAACTAAGACAAAGTGGTTAGGAAACTATCATCCACACTGTAAAACGCCCTTGCAACCAGCGTCGAGCTACACCAATTTTGATCCTTCAAGTGCTAATTCATATATTTTCCAAGTTGTTTTTTCTTATTTTTATTTTTATTTTAAGCATTGCCTTGGGTTAGTTCTGTTTGGTTGCCCCCCGGAGTGAGTGAAGCGGGCGAAGGGCCATGCGTGAAGTAAAATATTAGTACAGATAGGATTTAAGGCTGTGTGCACGTGGAAGTAATTAAATTGAAAGCTTTGTATTTCGTGCAAATTTTTTAATTAGTAATACAAGGCAGAGCGCTTTCGGCGTTAGGCCATCATCAGTGCTTCTTCTTTGTCAGAAACCAGCAGAGTCGAGTCAAAAAAATCAAACTCTTGGACCACACATAGGTTAAACATTGAAATTAAAATAAAATTAAAAACTACATCACAAATCACATAGAAATGGGGGGCTGTTATAACCCATTATTCAAAATTCTAAGGAGTCTGAGCGGCTACATCTTTAGCGACTTGACCCTTTGCGGGTTGATTACAACTCGCGACCCGCACTTAAAAACCATATATTCTTTCATTTTTATTATTGCGGAAGATGATTAAATAGTTTCTTACTGTTGTAAATAAGTGAACTTTTAGTTAATGCAGAGGTTGAAATCGGGAGCTAAAAGAATGGCAAAAGAATTTCTGGTATTGACCAAAGAAGGGGTGTGAATGTTGCAAGAGTACTTCCTGTGCATCCAGACTCCAATACAAATATAGCAGGAAGAGACATGAAGTTCTATTCAGGAAATAAGGTCCTGCATGAATCCTGAAGCTTAGCACCAGCAAACACAGAACTGAATAATGTGCCTGAACAACATCCCCAGAAACAAATCACGTACCTTAAGTGAGATTCAATTAGTGCTAAATATGCACTTCTAGCCACTGACATATTCAATTCATACTTAATAGTCCTTAAATGAATGAATGAATGAATGAATGATCTAGGGGGTGTTTATACACTGCGACCTGTACAGATCTATTGTGCTTCCGTTGATGTGTTTCTCAATCAGAGTACCTCATCCAGCCTCAGTGATTTGATAAAAGCAAGTATGGTTCTATGGATGGAAGTTCCTCCTGTTCGCGACCGCCTCGCACTCCGTTAGAAGGTGTTCCGGGATTTGCTTCTCCTCCTCACAGAACCGGCAACTGTCCTCGTTTTCACTTTTTATTCTCTCCAAGTGCCTTCTCAACAGGCAGTGGCCCGTAAGAAAGCCGCTGAGGATGCACTCAGTATTATAAGGCCTTTTGATCTTCTTGGGTGAGGACGCCATAAACACATCTTTGATTGCGTTAACTGTGGAATGCGTTGTCATAGACTGATCCATTTGGTTCGATCTTCTTTCCTCAATTTTTCCTTGTACGTGTGGGTCCCGATGCCACAGAAAGGTTCCGGTCCTAAAAGCGGAGTTTGTCCTCCTATTTTTGCCAATTGGTCTGTTTTTTCGTTGCTTTCTATCCCAGCGTGTCCTGGTATCCATTGAAGGGAAAATTTGTTATTCTTGCCTAGTTCATTTAGCCTATTTAGGCATTCCCTTGCCATTTTGGAGCTAATTATTGTTGAGCTCAGCGCTTTCATGGCTACTTGACTCTCTGAGAAGAGGCAATATTTTTCTTTATACAGTTTCTGTCTAGGTTGAACTGCGGTACATCTTCCTGGCGTTAATTTCCACCTGGAATATGTAAATGTTTTCCCATTGCTTCGGAGAATTTGGTTCCTGGCCCAAATACTCCGGCTCCGGTCCCCTATTCAGTTCTTGCCCCGTCTGTATACCATTTTATGGCACTTTGTTGCGATGTGAGAATGCAAGTGATGTTCTTTTTCCATTCTCTACTTCCTATCATTACCGTGAAGTATTTTCCAAATTGTATCTTTTGACTATATCGTCCCTGGGGAGCCCCCAAGAAGTGGTATCTGCTTTGTCAGGAATATTAACTCACTCTTTCTAAGCCATCCTTCCTCGCCCGCTCCCTCTCTTGTGATTCTAGTCATAGCTTGTCTACTGCCCCCTTTACAACAATGTGTTGAGGTGCGAGGCAAACAATTCCCTCGATTCCTGCTGTTGGAAAAGTTTTCAATGCGGCTGTTACGCTTATGCACGTCAGGCGTTGTACTTTGTTGAGAGCTGATTCCTTGAACCAGACGATCGAGCCATAAAGTAGAGTGATCTTACTATCATTGCGTACATCTATCGCAGGATTTTACATCCCCAGGTTTCGCCTGCAAGGCTTCGGCACACCCTGAGGGTCCTCGTAGCCTTAGTTACAACTCCTTCAATGTGTTTATTCCATTTGAGTTTACAATCCAGCGTGTATTCGGATAACTTTAATTCTAGGGATTCTCTCCTCCTAGAGAATGTTTATTTCCAATCCCACTGTTTGGCACCATTCCTCCGTTGTTTTGAGTCCAGCTGGAATGAGTTCACATAGTATACCCTCAAACTTTCCTGTTGCTGTGATAACAATATCATCGGCAAACCCAACAGGTCGAGTTGGTCGAGGTCTGTCAGTATTTCCAGTAGTTCGTCCACCACTAGACTCTACATTAGTGGTGAGCATACTCCGCCCTGTGGCGTACCTAAAGTGGTGCTCACTTCAATAGTCTGACTGCCTACTTAAGTTTCTGCTGTCCTTATGGCATAACACCCGGATGATAATTTGCTACAAAATTCACCACATGTATGTCAAATATAAACAAGTAAACAAACCCAAAAATCTATTGTAACATAAGTTGGTAATCTTATCGTTAACCAAAAAAACATCATTTAAATCACATTTGAAATTTAAAACACTAGTATTTCTCACATTAAATGGCAACTGATTACAGTTACACCATTTCTTAATTCTAGGTCATCGTTCATAATATTTTTAAGTATCGTGGGAGTCTTATAGTGCCAAACAACAACAACAACAACAAAGGCCCCAGGACAGATCCCTGGGCACTCCTGCAGAGGGTTTATCTGATGTATTACTCTGAAAGCACACGCTCTGGATCCTATCAGATAGATATGATCTAAACCAGTCCAGGTTGTTTCCCTTAAAACCGTAGCAGCAGCAGTATTTCATGACAGACACAGTCAAAAGCTTTTGTCAAGTCACAAAAAACTACGGGTCTCTGACATGAAATATGGCATCATCAGTGTTTCTTGACTGCCGAAAACCAAACTGGGATTGAGAAAGGAGTTAATGTGTTTCTAGACAGCTCACCATTCTCTCTTTGAACATGTCTACAATCTTAGTTAAAGTCGGCAACAAGGATATTGGTCGGTAATTTGAAGGTAAGCATTTATAACCCCTCCCCCCTTAAACAATGGTACTCCCTAGCTTGCTTTAAAAATGATGGAAATCTTCCGCTAAGAAAAGAATAACCAACACACCAATTGCAGAGTCAGAAGGATTCACAAATATTTTAACTAAGATTTCACATCCCATACAGAAAAGTTTTTATTTTTGACATCAATAAAAGTCGATTTAAGTTCATTAAAATTTATAGGTGAAAAGTAAAAAATTTCAGGGTCATAGATACGAAAGGACAAGGGATCAACATATTGTTGTTTAATGTTAATAAAGAGATTCTGAGAAATCGCACAGTAGTATGAGTTAATAGTATCTGCCTTTAACCTCTCCTGATTTTTTTCCGCGTAAATCATTAACAATGCCCTCTTCTCTTTATTGCACGCGGATGCTATCCTCTCAATATAATAATTCTTCTTTGTTTGTTTAATTGTATTTATGTAGATGTTCCTTCATAAAAAATATATTGTCAAGCGCAAGCTTTCTTAAAAAATGGAGACATTGAAGCGATTCTTTAGCCTTTTGTGATTCAACGCCTCTTATTTTTCGATTTTAGCTTAACTAACGGAAGAGTAATGTAATCTAATGTAATTATCGGATGGATTCCTTCTCATTTCTCTGTTATTTGTGGTTTTGGACAAAAAACGCATATGGCCTTTTATATTTAGAAAAGGATTAGCAATCTATTAGTATTTAAATATCCTATATGTCCCGTTAAAAACATTTAAGTTTTTTGAAATAACTTGAAGATGCGAGGTTCAACTGTTTTTCTGTATTCATCATGTGATCAGCGGAAGAATTACTAATCTAACTGGCCTAACTTCAGTAATAAAATAGTTAGCAATAGTACCGACTTTAATTTGTTAAACTAGTATAGGTCATTTGTTTGGGTTCTATTGTCTTTGGATAAAGCAAAAACTCATTCACACAGGTACCCATTCACACAGAATTTTTTCAGAAGTTTCAAATATACCATCGAAAAAAGAGCCGAGTGATAATTAACAAAAAATATAAAGCCAAAATATTTACAAGCAAAGGGGCTGTGATGTATTACCTAAACTATGTGCCTTTTCTCTTTCTACTTTAAAATTCCGAATATTCCTTTTTTCAATGGAACTATTAGTAAAATCATTAAATATGGTAGGAATTTCCGTTTTATAATAGTACTCGAAATAAAGGCGACCGTAGTAGGTAGCAGAGCAAAAACAAATGTGCAATCCAGATGTTTGTAATATCGAATCATATTTTTTGAACGAAGATGTATACAGTTAAAATGAATACAGGGTGATAGCAATACTTTAGAAATTCGTTTAATTATGTAACGTCTAGTCCAATTCATTTTAAAAAAACGTTAGCGTTTTTAGACCATGAATTAGAACACTAGCTAATCGAAGTAAACTTTTGAATAAGGAATATCATATTAAAACCACGTGTCATTACCAAATAAGTTGAAAATATCGTCTACTTTCATTCCTAATCGATATGTTAACATGCTACTTAAATTGAAAACTAATTTGCTATCTTAATCTAGATCTTAATATATTACATACATGATCATAATGTTCTAACGAAATATTCTGAAGCGATGAACCTCATTCCCGGAACAGCAGCAGTATAGCCAATCTCCATAACTACCATGTTTTGACGGTGGAAAATCATGGATGGACAGCTCGATCTCCAGACCTGCCTACTCTTGATTATTTGTTTTGAAGGTGTTTCAGAGAATCAAACAGCGT